>WAAB01012351.1:73833-135545 GCA_013389865.1 Piaya cayana
AGGGAGCTGGCCTCTTCTCCCAAGTGACAGGGGACAGGACAAGTGGGAATGGCCTCAAGCTAGGAAAAAAATGTTTCACAGAAATGGTCATTGGGCAGTGGCAGAGGCTGCCCAGGGAGGTGGTTGTTTCACCTTCCCTGGAGGTGTTTAAGGCAGGGGTAGATGAGGTCCTGAGGGACACAGTTTAGTGTTTGATGGGAATGGTTGGACTCAATGATCCGGTGGGTCTCTTCCAACCTGGTGATTCTATGACCAAGACAAAAAATAAATATGACGTAACATGTTTTTTAAAAGTTGAACCATGTCAAACATCCAGTGTTCCTTCAAACATGACAAAATAGTCTTCATATAAAGGAAGTACATCAGTTCCACCTTCACTCAGTAAAAAAATCTGATGTACCACCACCTGAGCACTAGTTTGTTGAGCAGAGAAGAGAGGAGCTAGTTCAAGGAGCTTGAGGCCATTCCCTCTTGTCCTGTCCTCTGTCACTTGGGAGAAGAGGCGAGCACCCTACTCTCTACAACCTCCTTTCAGATAGCTGCAAAGAGCAATAAGGTCTCCCCTCAGCCTTCTCTTCTCCAGGATGAACAAACCCAGTTTCCTCAGACACTCCTCATAAGACTTGTTCTCCAGCCCCTTCACCAGATTCATTGCTCTTCTCTGGACTCACTCCAGAGCCGCAACATCCTTCTTGTGGTGAGGGGCCCAGAACTGAACACAGTATTCGAGGAGCGGTCTCGCCAGTGCAGAGTAGAGAGGGAGAATAACCTCCCTGGACCTGCTGGTCACACTGTTTCTGATACAGGCCAAGATGCCATTTGCCTCCTTGGTCACCTGGGCACACTGCTGGCTCATGTTCAGCTGCTGTCAACCAACACCCCCAGGTCCTTCTCCTCCAGAGAGCTTTCTAGCCAGTCTTCTCCTAATCTGTAGCACTGCACAAGGTTGTTGTGCCCCACGTGCAGGATTCTGCATTTAGCCTTGTTAAACCTCATGCCATTGGTCTTAGAATGGATGGTCTCAGAATAAAGATGATTAAAGGTACTATTTGTTACCTCAGACCTTGATTAGGCTGGAAATACCTGTGACAGCGGTTTTCCAACAACTCTTGATCTGAAAGCAGGACAATTCCTCTGTTAATCTACACAAGAGCAAACACTGCTGTCAGTAGGTACAAATGCTAACTCAAGTCCAGCGTATTTTACTATTGGCAGAACAAGTAGGATCACATTTCACCATGCTGCCAAACACTTGCCATTAAAAGACAAATTCCTCTATATAAGACAGATTACAAATTTGCCAAATTGCCATTGTTTGGGATGGAATTTTACAAGTTAGCATCTGCTTCAATGTTTTGTTTCTTCACTTTTTATTCATTCAAAACAGTATGGCTATTTAAAAAAAATAAAGAAAGTTAATGTAAAAAAATGTTTCCTCTGTATCGAAATATTCTGGAAAAATTTTCCTACTTTTCCTTTTATTAGATTTTTGGAACCCCTCCCCTTTGGGATGGAGACAGGAATAGTGGCAGGGCTGTCATCCCTGTGAACTCTAGCCAGAGCTGGGCAATTTCTTGATTACTTATTCCATAAGCCCTTTAGCCATTCAAAAGTCATTCTTTTGAGTCAGATAACTGAATGCTGTCTTAGTGGACTCAGATTCTACTAGAGGTGTCAGTATAATTTAAATTGAACACTGCAGAAAAGGTCACTAATTTTCCAGGTCCTTGGAGTGATTTTCAGAAATATGTAGTGCCTGCAGCTGCAGTGGAAGGCAGAGAAACTCTGCTCTAAACAGATTATGAAGACAATGATTTTTTAATAACTCGGCCTAGTAATCTCAAAACAGGTTCTCTCAAAAAAATGCCACAGAAGCCTGATTCTTAGGAAAAAACCCAACAACCATCAGAAAAAAACCACAAGAGCCATTTACTTTATTCTCATTCTGCATTTTATCCTGTGCACACACTGCAGGTTCTCCTGCTTAGGTATCAAAGTGCTTACAGTACAACTCTCATGATGCAGGTTGATCAAGTAGTATCTCTCCACCACAAGAGTCAGAAACAATGTAGATGCAGTTAGGTATTTCACGAAGGTAGGGAACTGTGACTGTAGGGCAGGATTTCTCAAAGTATCCAGAGCCTGAGGCAAAACATCAAATGTGCTAGAGAGCATACCAGAAGTCTGTATAAATATGTTCCAATGTCAAGATCCATGTGTAAGTTTCCAGCCAGCAAACTGGCCTGTGAACTCTCATCTGTGGGATATATAGAGCTCTGAGAATTAGCATCCCACTGGGTATTTGCCTTCAGTGATTCAGGGCCTGAAAAGTAAGATAGCATGTGAGTGCCCATGGCAATGACCAACAGGACCATAATTTGGCTTTGGGTAAATCAGGGAGAGTTGAACTTACTGTTTTATCTTAAAACAGTCATGTCAGCTACTGTTGTTAAATTAACACACAAAATTAAGCAGAGTGCATAGAGGTAACCACAAGCACTTTAACTGCTTTTCCCCCTTTCCTTTCCACATGTCTCAGGTTCTCCTCCTTTGAGTAACACTACACTTGTCAGAGGAAAGACAGATGTCTGCTGCGTTTTCCTTTTCAGCCTCTACTACATTGAATCCTAAAAATGGATGCTATGTTTTTTTTTATAAAGTCATGAACAAAGCACCACAACTCCAAAAGCCTCCTTTAGTTCTATTTATTCTTACCTAGTCATCAGTGCTTAGAAACAAACATTCTTCCTGTCTACTGCTCTCCTGTGAAAGACCACAGTATCTATAGTTACTGGAGAAAAGTGCTTCAGTTGTCTAGGCTCCAATCCTTCCCATACTTTACTTTCGAGTTTGTCCCAGAAGTCTTGTGTTCTCAGAGGATGCCAGAACCAAGACTTCTCTCTTTCCAACAGCAGCTACTGAAATTCTCTCTCATCACTAGGAAGCTTGTCACTCATTAAAAGAGCCAAAAATCAAGATCACATCTGAACCTGAAGAGCTAAAGAGTCACTTCTGATCAACTTACAACTTCCAGCCAACTTGCCAGGCCTCCCCTGCTACAAGGAGAGCAGTGAGACTGCAGCTGTAGCCCTAAGAAATGCTGTCAGAGAGCATTTTTTAAAAAAAGAGCTGCCAACTTCCCCCAAAACACCTTTTCCTCTTATTTGTAGGTCTTCCTGTCAAAGGAAAGTATATTGGGCAGGTGGCAAACACCATCACAGTGACATTGCAAAATTCAGATGAGAAGGACAGAAATAACATCAGAAACAGCATCTCAAAATCCTTCAAAATTTCCACGATTTTCTAACAGACCTAAGAAGCCAACACCACAGTAATTCCCTATCTGAAGGATAGAATGGCACTGGGGAGCAGGGGAAGAAGGACTACAAGCAAGAAGAATCTTTTTCATGCCTTTCTTAAACCATCCCTGCTTACAAGAGGCAATCTTACACAAATAAGAAATTTTTTTGGATGATGTCACTGGGCTTTTTCTCCTTGGCCATTTGAAAATCAAATTTATGAAAGAAAACAGCTCAAGAGCTTCCCTCCTTAGAATCCATGAGAAGATACTGACCTCTTCAGTTCAGTGGAGCAGTACGAATTTGTGACTCACAAATGTTGGGCTTAATTCTGAAATGAACAACAACAAAAAACAAAAAAAACCCCAAACCCAAAAAGTCCAAGTTCATGCAAATATCCTCTCAGGACAGTTTTTTATTTTATATAATTCTTCCAGGTGTGCAAAAGGTGCTCTAAACAAATAGCATGTTTCAAAAGGAAGAGAAGCAGCTCAACACAACCTGCACTGTGGCAGAGTTCTTCCCTGGCAGGCAAGACGTCTGAGCCCAAGAAGCTGCTACAGCACACAATACAGGGCAGCAAGACCCAGGACCAGAAACTCTGTTGGCAGATGGACATTTCTGACTTTTCATCTGAAGAAATGTCTTAAGAACAGCACAAAAGAATCCACTGAAGCATTCAAGTAGTCAGAAGATCAACATATTTTGCAGGAATATAGAATCATAGAATAGTTAGGGCTGAAAGGGGCCTTAAAGACCATCTAGTTCCAACCCTCCTGCCATGGGCAGGGACATCCCACTACATCAGGTTACCCAAGGCCCCATCCGACCTGACCTTAAACACCTCCAAGGATGGGGTAGCCACAACTTCTCTTGGCAACCTGTTCCAGTGTCTCATCACTCCCATGGTGAAGAAATTCTTCCTGATGTCTAGTCTAAATCAGCCCTTCTTCAGTTTATATCTGTTCCCCATTATCCTATCACCACATGCTGTGGCCACAATACACTAGTGCTTAATCTGTAAATCGCTTGCCACTATTCCTCTGCTTCCTAGTGCTCCTATATCACAGAGCACCATTAGACTAAGTGGTGCAGAAATAACAACACAAACATTTTTCTTTTGCAACTGATGAGTAATATGTGACTGAAAAATGATGAAGGCAGAGCAGAAAAGCAATCTGATACATGAAAACAGTACATTAAAAAAAATAGGAATGAAACATTCAGGAGACGATGAATCAAAACAAAAAACAAACTGAACACTTGCTATAAATGAAAGATTTAAAACTACTAAACAATAAAAGACTTAATTATGAAGAAATCTAAACACATGCAAAACCAAAAGGACCCGACCAATACAGTGTTTTGCAGTATTATTAAAATAATGGTCCATCTTGAGAAGGCAGTTTTCAGATGCACTGACAAGTCTGGACAATCTTATTTTATGCTCTCCAATTTTTCTCAGGCATGTAAATGAACAATGCTGTTGAGGAAAAGTGCACCAACTTGGAATAAACATGGAAGAGTAAGAAGATGGGGAAAAGTCAGTACTGGACAGGAAAAGCGAGAAAGCAGAAATCCAGAAAACCTGAAGCAGAATGACAATCAAACACTTTAATCTTTTTGAGGGCAGTGGGTCACCGTGCTGATGGCTAGCAACACACACTGTTCTGGTCCTTTTTTACTGTAATTTATCACAGGCTTGACCTCTTGTCTGTTTTAAATACAAAAGCTCCTCTGCAGGAAATATATTCTCATCTTTAAAATATAATTATTGTCTGGAAGTTGACACTATAAATAGCACTAAGGAGCTTCATATTCATGTCTCCTTGACTTCTGTATCAATTCACTTAACTGCAATAGTCAAGCATATGTCTTCCGGTCATCCATACTGAAAGTTGTTCTTATAAGGGTTAATCCTAAAGAAGTGCTTGACAGAGGGACAGTTTTGAGTTTACATCCATAAATAATAGTTGAAATAACAATGTGTAACTCTAAATATACAAATACAAGTGACAAAACACTCGTAAATGTTCAGTAACTTTCTTAAGAAAGAGCAAGTATCTGAGTAAAAAAAAGATATTAGGAAAACTTAAAAAAAAAAATCAGAATAATATTCCACTAATCCATACTGGCATGCCAGGAAAACTTAAAGACAATTTGGAACAAACTTCACAAATTCTTACAATTAGGAAATACATGAGGAATAACATCATGAATAAGTCTTCAAATTAGCAAATGACCAAGAAGTATACACTTTGCCAATTTCAGTTCAAATCAAAATACTTCATGATACAAGCATATTTTTAGTACTTTTACAAATAAATTAGTTCTTTGGAATAAGATTCTTCACTCAAAACCACTCTCATTTTTTTCCCTGCAGTGTCAGAAACAACCATTTCAAGATAACTTCTACAAACTGCAAATTGAAAGGGACAATTAACACGCAATCTTATATGAAGTTAAAGTGTTTAAAAAAGGTTAAAAATCTTCTAAATGTGAATCTCAAAAAGGCTTTTTTTTCCACTTTAACCACTGCCTGAAAGAACTGCTGCACTAACCTGATGACAGACTTATTTACTATATCTTCTTGTGCCCCTTATTCAGTTGTTGGCAGTAGTGCAACTTCATTTAGCAATAGCTTGGACCCCTCAGTAAGGGAATGTGTACATAGTAGCTCTCTAATCTTGCTGCCCAGCTGCTAAGACAGTCACATGAGTCACTCGCTGCCTTTAGAGCAACACACACCACTTGCTGAATTTAGAGACAGTCTCTGTTTCTGCACTGGCCATACATATAAATTGAGTACTACCCTACCCTAATCACACACAAAACTCAATAGGTGTTCTTTTTTTTTTCCTTTTAATTTAAACCACTGAGACATAGAATATATTTTTCACTAATGCAGTTAACAACCGAGCTCCACAGAGGGATTATGTACTGGTTTGCGGCATTATTGTTTTCACTCCAGCCAGACTAACTTCAGGAATCAGCTCAAATGTAAGTAACTTCATCTAATTGTTCAGTGAAAATCCAGCCCAAGAAGAATGAAGAACTCTATTTGCCAGGACGATTCAGCATAAAGCTTCAGAACAAAACACTTCACAACAATTCCTTTCTTATCAGGATTTTAAACTGTGACTGTCTGGAACACAACCTTATTCAACAGTCTATTTAAAAACAATTTATGTGAAGACTGGCGTGGTTACTTCCATGCAGTACTTTGGTCTACTGATACATAAAACTCCTTGTTGAAAATACTTTGTTTACTAACATAACCTATTGAAACTACATAAGAAGCACTCTCATACAAAAAGCACAGTCTTACAGTAAAACACTGTGAGGATAATCATCTTTGGACTGTTAATGCATCCTCAGTTTAGGCCCTACGACATTTCATTTTACTCTCTATCGCATACTATCTTCTTTCCCATGTTCTCCCTCTGTCTCATTATGGCACTGTTCTTTGCAGATGGTTGTGAAGTGATCAATAATACCACTTGTCATGCATTGGTTATACATGTTCATAGACTACCTGTGTAACAAAATCCCCAGAGAATCATACTTTGAGGTACAGGGCTATTGACACCAAAGACAAGGAGGCTTGTAAATTACATGAAACATAATTTTCCAGTTGAAACATATATTGGCCTAAACAGCAAAATACATTTTAGCGTGACTAAAGAAAGCAGTACGTCAAACCTTACCTAACTCTATTAGTTTCAAGTACAGCCAAACTTGCCTTAAAGTGGTCTTTACAAACTTCTTGCCAGTAGGAAATCAAAATAGGCAACATCCCAGCTCACTCAGCTGAGCAGCAGTAGTAGATTTTCAAGTTAAATACTCTGTCAGATAACATTAAATAGAACTCCATAACTACCCAGAATAGAATATCAAATAGTAACAACTCAACTTTTCACTCATGTTGTACCACTCTGAATTAACATTTGTAAAAATAAATGAAACTGAAATTGCTAAGCTATTACATCAAACTTAGCACTGTAATTCAACTAAGTACAAGCAAATTCCTTGCATTGGTATTTAATACCTAAAAAACCTATAGTCTAACTGCAGACTAACGCACACAACTCTACTGTTCTTGGGAGTACCACCTAGGGCTTCTGAAGTCAAAATATAAGGCAGAAGTGTATTTTTCTGTTACATTTTCTGCACTTTACAGATTTTTCTGCCAAGTCAGTATTGCTGTTCCCCACATTTGTGTGACTCTTCACACAGTGACATCATACAATTACAAAAATTGAATAAGGAAAATACAACTTCAAAAAAAAAAAGTGGCAGAGGAACACTGGGCAAGATTAGCATCTGAAACTACTGATCCAGATGAATCTCAGTCTCCAGTCCAGCTGGCATAAATTCTCATTCTCCTTTACTCTATCTTTCCCATAATCAGTAAAGCATTCCACTCAGGTATTTGGCTATCACAACATAATAGTCTGCATTAAAATTAGGAATTGCTAGTCCCACCTCTCCCACTAAGAAATGGGTTTTGCACAGGGCATTTTTAATCAACAATTCATCTCAAATAACTAGAATGCCTAAAGCAGGCCAAATCATACTGACATATAAAACATTTCTTGGAAAAAAAGGCTGCAAGTTGATAATGTGCATATTATGCATTCTAGCAGAGAAGCCTCTCTCCTTAAGAATTCAAATTTATAGGTATATTTCTGTGATAACCTGAAACCTTTCACATGGACTCTAACAAGAGGTAGCTGCCTGGAATAAAAACATTGCCTACAGAATGATGTATGATGGCCTAGCGAATTAGCACACTAAAAGCAAAACCTCTTTTAACACAGCTATTTTTAAGTGTTTAAAAAAGAAGTATGAAATGTTAATTCTGTTTTACAATAAACATGACTTTTGATCTGCTGAGTTGGAAGTGTTATGCATAATAATCACAGCAGAAATACAATGCTATTTGTATTTGTTTCGAGGAAAAGGCATGTGCATAATTCCGTGCAAATAGCAATTAAAAAATAAATCATGGAGCAGAATTCAATTAAAGGCAAATGCACCAGAGGGAAACAGTAATTCTACAAAACAAAACAATTGTGTTACTAGGTATAATCTACATTACTAGAAAGTCAACTCCAAAGCCATGTAACATCTACATTTAGGTTTACAATATACACATTCAACTCTGGACTAAAATACTGTGTACATATAAGTCAGTACCATATCACTTTCTTTATTTATCACTTTATTCAAACCCACAAAACAAAAGAACTCACTAACCTTAGAAAGCACCTTATCATGCACTATCTGAACATAGTGGAACAGGTTTGTGTTTGTAGAGCTCCAAGAAACAACGATGGCAGGGTTCTAAATACCTACTATGCATGCCTAGGTACCTAATCTTTTTATCTCAAAAAAAAAAATTTAGGGATGTACATAGACACAACAGAACTTTTTTAATTGGCTTTGGTCAAGTTCTTATGGCTCTGTTACTGAAAATTACATTTAGAAAATGTACATTATGTATTTTTTTAATAAATATATTACTATAACACATATTATCTTACTGAGGGATTCACACTATTGCTAAATGAATCTCCCATGGCATCTAAGCATTATTTACTTCATTGAAAAATACCATTCCATACATACATAGTACATACCATATATATATATACATATGTGTATATATACGTACATATAACAGTCATTATTTTTGTTTGCTGTCAAAACAGTTAAAATATTTTTCCAAGCTCTTTAATAAATGGATTTTTGTACTTTTATGTTAACTGCCTTTTAAAGTCAATAGACTTGTAAAATCTCACGGAAGTATCCACTTCTGATACTGCAGGAAAAAATGAAAATGTCACTAAGGATCTTATTCCAAATAATTAATTTATTTGCAAAGGCCAGAGCAGAGCAGTTCCCTCTTCATACTGTAGAAAGAGATCAATCCTTCACTGCAGCTCTGCTCCTTCTACATTCAGGGCATTGCAGTTCTATCATTAAGCAGCATCCCCTGCTGAGTAGCACATGACTCTGCTGTTCCATGATGTACTCTCAATGACCATCAGTTTCCAAATGATGCTAAAAAAAAAAATACTGGGTTTAACCTATAAAAACCCTGAACAGGTTGATTCTTGACAACCTGAAAGATCACTCCTTTTCATGAGTGCCATGTGAAACAATCTCAAATACATGTTACAATGAAAACAACAGGTGGGGAAATATCACACGCTCCCCCAGAAACCTTTCAGTGTTAACACAGATCTCTTATTCTGAGACAGGCTTAAAATATTAGTATTACAAACCATACAGGTACTACTGCACATTTTCTAATGACCTACCTAGAATTTCATAAATGGAAATTATGGTATTTGAGAAGCATGAAGTAGAGGCTGAATAGGCCACAGTGAAGAAGAATTGTCAGCATCCAGCTGGATTTTAATAAACTTTGCCAGAGGAACTCGGGACATGCATTTTTATTGACTATTTGTTCAATTTAATTTGGTCTGATTTATAGCATAGCACTGTTGAAGAGACCACGGAAATTTTCATATAATCTGGTCAAGATCAGTAAGGAAAAAAAAATACCTCCCTCTCCCATCTACAAATTTTGTAGCTCAGGTTCTTTAATAACTTTGCCAGCCACTGCAATATATTTAAAAATTACAAAGAAGCAAACTTTCTAAGCAGCTAATGAGAGAAGCACGGAGTGAGAGAGAGGAAAAAATAATAGTCTCTACACGACCACTCCAAAAATACCCAATATCATGAAGATGGAATACTTGCTCTTCGGGCCTGAGCTCTTTCGTGCACAGGGGAGGAGTACAGGAGTACACATAGTTTTGACTGCATACTCTCTCAGATGTACCTCTGAACACAAAGTCACATCATGAATTTACAAAGTTGCTAAGTAACAGCTCATTCCTTAGAGGGATACAAATACATTATGATCTCCATCTTTAAGGTTCCTACAAAGGCCTAAGATATGAGAAGGTTGGGAGGGGAAGGGGGGGGCAGGAAGAGAGAGATGGATGCATAATCTTCAGAGCAATGCTGGGAGCAAAAGTAGTCACATATTTTTATGTGTATTTGGGAAGGAAGAACAAACAAATCAGGTAAGCTCTGCCTTCTTCAAACTATGAGTTCTACAACCTCAATCAAACAATGTGATTCAAGTACTACTTCACATAACAGTTGAGCACTTGCACCCTGACAGCTAATTTCTGCCTGCCTCTAAGCCATTTTGTTCAGTTGCCTACAGAAAACATTTATGCTAAAATTACCACCAAATATCAAACTACCTCCGTTATGATAAAAGTCTGATGCTTAGCAGAAAGGATTATCTGACCTTCAACCAGAGTTCAACAGCTAAAACTACAGGAGGAACAAGGGCAGTTTAGGGCATTAATGAAATCTTTGAGGGTTTGCTTAGAACTGAGAGACTTTCTGTGGCTTGATTCCTGATTACTGGAATGAGCAGCACAATACTAAAGTACTTATTCAGACAAAACTTTCAGGGAATTCAATCTGCCTAAGGAAGAAATGTGGAGTTCACCTTATGATAACTGCATGTATTATCAGTTTTGAGGCTGCAACATTACTATGTGACTGAAACCACACATTCATAGGATTTGAGTGTTTTGAGACACTGAAGGGCAGTGACTTAGGTCATCAGAGCCCCTTCCCAACCACACCTCTTTTAACTCAAGGCTTGAAGAAAGATTAAGTCTCCTTTTATGTTTAGTATTTTTATTAGCCAAACTACAGAAAAATAGAAAATATATATTCAACCTCACCAAACTAGAATTTTCTACTCCAATCATATGAACAAGTAATCAATGCAGTTAAAAACTGCTTAAATGCACTTTCAGTACAAATATTTAAATATAACAAAGAGTAAGAAGTTTGTTTTACATGATGCAACTATACTAGAAAGCTAAATGTATTACTCAAGATAGACTTAGTTTACTTGTTCTCAAATATTCTGAAATGATCAAGTTTTCAAAGGTAAAATAATGTTATAATACAAGGGAAACCTCTAAAACCTGAGCTTTTTCCAAGAAATTATACCAGTTTATCATTTCCTAAAGTGTAATCTAGATTACTGTTTGCCTTCTACAACAACTGAAACTAAGAGTATGTTTGAGCATATCTCATGAGAAATAGCGATATCACATATTTGATTAATGCTACAAGGCTGCAAAACCTGACAATCTTTTCCTCATAGGTTTGTTTAACATTCACCCAGTCTAAGAGTATTTCCATCATCCAAATACTATTATGGTTAAGTTTTCCCTGTCCTTTTATACCAAGTTTATACTTGTAGCATCATCAGCATGAGTTAATTCCACAGTACTACTCAGCACAATTTTTGTAGAACAAAAATTATCAATATCAACTCTTAATGGGACACAAATTCATTTTGAGAGAACAAGAGTTTTAAATAAGAACTGCTGAGTTCAGAAGAGTGTATCCAAAAGAAAAGTATATACTTGTACAGCTCAGACAAAAATCCTTTTAAACTACAAGTGGGAAAACATTACATTTTACAAGTAGTGAAAAATTAAACGAGTGTGATATAAATATTTCATATATGTGTTTTAAAGCAACTTTAACACATATTAAAAACAGCCTGGATAATCAGGATAATTAACATATTATGATTCTCTGTAACTTTTTAAATAACAAATAATTTAACTTTGTTGTTTAGGAATAGAACTGATTTCACTGTACTAGTATGCTTATAACTGTACTTAAACACCATTTAAAATAGCATGTAGCAACACCATCTTTTGACAGATGCAATAATATTTTTATTACTTTTTCTGAAACTGATTAAAATATAGCCATAAGCTATATGTTTGTGCTGGGGTATAATTAGAAGTGGTTTAGTCTCAACACAATCCCAGTATTCAAAAGAATTAAACCAAACCGTCAAGTCACAGAGGAAAAAAAAAAATCTACAGATTCAAATTAACTGCTATTTATTGTGATCAGCTATGTCTAAGCTCTTCTGTAAGCTACACTGCTCACCACTTCCTAGTGTCCTAGATGAAAGAAATTACATGTATATTGTCCATAATAACTTCCAGTGAACAAAATAAGCCTGAACAATGCCTATGTTTAACTTTTAAACAGAGCACAAAATCCTGATAGGATTTTACACATTTTGTTTTAGTTTAATACTCTTCTTATAGTACTGGTGAAGGGAAGAGCACCACTATCTGATAACAGGTAGCTAACACCATAAATTTACACATTTGTAGTGTATCGTCTTACAAAAACATGCGGCATGCAATATCTGCTTTTACATACTGATATTATAACTTAGATATAATACAGTAAAGATTATTTAATACAGTATTATTAAGATTTGCATGTAGCCAGAGACAGTAATTAGTATAAATGAAATTTATACAGGTGACAGTAAGAGTGAAGAAACTTAACATTTACAAACTTGTAAATATTTTATTACTAGCTATACAGGCATGATTGAAATTTAATAGTGAGCTGCCAGAATCTCTCCTTCTGCCTTTTCCTCAATCCTATATCACAACTGATTCAAAAGACATGACATCCTCCCTAAACAGTCATGTTTCCATAAATTTGTGTGTGTATCTATATTGCATAGAAATGTAACATTCATGGTAAATACATACATCACACAAACAGTTTCATTTGAAGTGACAAGTGCTTGGGACAGGAAAATCTGATCTGCATACACAGTCTTTCTGCTGTTCAAACATTTTGTGTGATGAGATCTCATTAAGTCAGGATGAGATGATTTGCAGGACTTTTTAGAGAACTCACACACTAATAAATCTGATACCTCATAGTATACAAATACACAGTCAATAAATAAAGGAAGATTAGCTCTCTGACATTCTCCTCGCTTTTTGATTACTTGTCAATTCACAGTAAATGTGCATATGACAAAATCAACTATTTACACATTATTTCATGAGAAATACTTCATGTTTGGCAGTCTCCAAAGTGAAATGACACCCAAATCCATAAAGAAATGCTTTCAGGGTGAAAGTTAGTGACACACGCTGTCAGGCTACCAGGTAAATAACTTGTACAACACATAAGTCTATATACAATCTGCATGCTTAAATGCTATCAAATAATGTTCTATTTACAGTAATATGGAAGATATTATTAGTTATCCTAACTTTAGCTAAAAAACAACTTTGACAAATAATTCCCTTTAAACACTTTCTAATCTGATTTCTAGGGATATTCTCCTCTGAGAGAGGAATTTAGCACATTAAGTGCAAAAGAAGATTATAGAAATTCAGTTTACTGTAACAGACACTTTTTGAATTTTTCCAAGTGCCTTTACATAGTAAATTCTTAATTGCATTTGATTGCAAGTCTAGCTTTTACCTTCCTGACTCCCACTTGACTTCTCAAAGCTGATTTGAGCTATTTCACTTCAGTGTTTTGAGTTATTGTTCTGTGTATTATAGTCACACTTTTCTACATTCATCTGTTCTATGTATCTCACTTTTTTGTTTTATACTACATCAGCCCTGATTTTTTTCCCTTTCTCTTTCCTTTCAACAATAAGATTAAAAATTATGCACATTGGGCCACATTCTACTCTTGGTGCCCCCTTTTAAGCCTATCAATACTGCCAGGGTTGGGCATGCATAAAATAGATCTGGCTATGTATTTTAATGAATTTGACAAGTTATTTCTACACTCTGGACAGACAGTGAATTAAAAAAGGAACAGAAGCTACTACAAAGAAGGCTACAACAAACTTATTTATTCCCTTAACATGAGAATAACTATATAAACTTCCCCGCTATTCACTCTTGAGTATGTACTTACAGTCATCTGAAAACCCCACTACGTATGGTGGTTAATTTTAATGTCATGATCCTACAGTAACTGTTTACAAGACATGCAGGATCCATTTAAATATTAACAATTTTAATATACCCTATGAGAAGGCCCCATCCCCTATAACTGTTATCACATAACTATTTTAAAAAGAATGCTATAGCTTGTAAAAAATTTTTAAAACCCCTCTAATTCTATGCATTTCTCCTAATTCATTCTTGTAAGATAAGACAACCACAGGTGAACAATGCTACTGAAGCAGGCAGAAAATACTTTAACAAGCCACTCTAAATAAAAGTAAAACCAAACTTGCAGTAACAGTGACCAGCTCTGTTTAATACTAGGTTTTCATAACTTGTGTACAATCAGAATTTTTCACATTTGATGTCTGGTGGACAACTGTTCATTTAAAATGCATCAGTAACTGCAATCTATTACATTTCAGATAAAGGATCACTATATTCCTTGAAAAAAATTAAAAATAAAATATAGGTAGCTGTATAAGTGATTATATTGAGAGTTTATCAATGTTTTACATCTAAGTTACAATTTTGCACAATTTAAAAATCAGTAAAAATTAAATTAAATTCTAGATGCCTTTTTTTTTGATTAGCAGTAAGAATACACAACTACTATCAAAATGCTTAGATAACTGCAAAAAAATCCCCTATACTTCAGAAATTTAAACATTTTACATTTGATCAATACAAAATGTTACTTTGTTCTAATATTTGAATTATTTTTAAATAGTTTTTTTAAGGCTACCTAAACATTTGGTAATTGGTTAAAGATGCTTAACAGCTCAGTGGACAGATACTGCACATTTCTTTCAAAAGCAATGCAAGCTAAATCCTCACTAGTAGCAGATATTTGGAAAAAATCTCCTTGAAAGCAACTGCTCCATCACTTTGATGGTGGCTGCTAGTTCCTTTTAATTCTACACCAATTATTGAGAATGGTCTAATTGATCTAACATATTTCACATTTTCCAGAATAGTTTCCCTTGGTAAACAGGTAAACTTGTTCAAGAATCCCTAAAAAAGGTATTTGCTGACTAAAACTGGTTTTAAACAAGTAAGAGTTTATAGACATAAATTTTAAAAAACCTTATAGTTTAGACTCTGAAACATCTCTCTTAACAAAACAGCCTTGAACAGCTACAAGCAGTAGTTTATTTGGAACAGGAGCAGTGCCTTCTTTAACCCATTATTTTTAAAACACATGCACTACCCTGAAAGGAGGAGACTTAAGGGCACCATTTTGACTGACTAGCTGCGGAGATGGCCGACCATTAGATGTGGCTGCACTTTGTATGCAGTGCCTTTTGGAACTACCCAAAGTTTTTAAAAGTTTCTTAACTTAAATCTCAAAGTTCTACCTTGGGAAACTAGTTTTTCAGTATCACTACCAAATGAAAAGTACACTCCAAGAAACACACTTGAACTAAGCACTTAAGAAAGGTTGATTTAGACTTATTGTAGATACCTGAATTTGCTGTACTACTGTACAATACTGTCGTTATTACATTTTAAACACTATTGAACAGGATTGATAAGTACCTAAGAAGGATTTTAATATATTTACAGCCCCTCAGTTTGCTTACAAAAAGCAGGGTAACTTTACCAAAACCAGCCCATTGTATTTGTTTCCTTGGGTGTTTTAATTTTATAAAAATCTTGAAAAAGTCATACTGAATCATGCATGGAACTAAAACTACATATAATAGAGAAGATTATCTTAACTCTTAGAAGTAAGGAAGCTTTGAAAGTTACTTTTATTTTTATTAAATACCCCTTCATCCCTGTGAGAAGAATTCATTTTTCTACATAAGGAGAGCAATTAATGTTATAAAAAAGCAATCCTAAACAACATTTATCTTCTGCTAGTATTATCACCATCTGGATTATACCTTAAAATTAAACCCAGTTCAGAAGAGTATCAAATTCTGTGAGAACACCCTTTCCTCTTCCTCCTCCCTATGCCCTGAATTTTGTACTAGGGTTGGATACACTGAACTCACTTTGTAATACACAACTGGAGGTCAAGATATTCCACAACATGTACTGCTTTCATGCTGTGATTACCAGTACCTATACCTATTTTCAGCATTACAGTACTAGTGACTTCGAAGCTCTTAATTAGGTAAAAATCCAGTAATACGCTAAACACTTCATACTAATGGGCACGGGCACAGTATTTGAAGACCTCTTAAATACTGTTCAGAGTACCATTACCTAGTTTATTAAAATTAGTTATGTACATCTAGTATCTATCTACCCTGGTACATTAAAAACACCAACACATGGTGTACTGCTATTGATTCACCAAATTTCTATGCATTTCAGATTAAAGTCACTTCAGTTGATAAAAAGAAGAGATCGGTGTAATAAATATTTGGAAAGGAACTTTGAAGCGTGATTTCTTGCTAACTATAGAGAGTTCTCTAAACCATAAAAGACAGTTCTGGAAAAATGTTCAACTTCAGTCCTTTACACAAACTGATTAATCTTTCTTCCTTATTGAGTCTTTTTTTCTAGCCTAAGAGTAGTTAATATGATTTAATTTTCACAACTGTGAGTCACTGGAAAACTTTTGAGATTTATTCCAAAATCTCTAACCACAAGACTCTCCTAGTCAACAACTACTTTACAGCAGCTGCTCTGGTCACGCTTGCAGAAAAGGTATAGATTGTTTGTGAATACATGCTACTCTACACAGAGGGCTATCATAACTGATACTCAACTTTCACAAGTTCAAAGAAAACATTTGTTGAAAGAGCATCCCTACAAATTCAGTTCTCCATCTTCCCTCTCAAGAGCTACACATATACCTGTATTCAATTTTTAATGTAGAATTAAACACAAAGACCACAAAAACAAGGCATGTGTAAAGGAAACATCATAACTCCTCACAAAGATATCAAATTGCCATGTTAAGAGGTGATGTTAAGTTTTTAATAGCATATTTCACTGAAAATGAAAATACATAGGGGATAATGGGGACAAGAAGAACATTTTACATCATTACAGTTAAACATTTTAAAATCAAAAATTCAGCAAAAACCTGTATCAGCCAGAACCCACGCTAAAAACACACATGCACACATAAACATGAAACCAGACTGCAGTCAGGATGATTTTTCTTTTTTTAAACAGAGCCAAAGGCAATTCTTCCAAGTGATGTTATAATTACACAGCTAAGGTGTGCCTGTGAAAAGCCCCTAGTTTGGCCAATTAAAACCTACAGTTATTTTTACTACTTTTCAAAAAATCTGGGAACTGTTCAGAAGATTTAAGTATAAAAGAAGCTCTACAATACTTTTCATCAATCTCAGGTGTCCTCAACAAAACCAAATTTATTCAAAATAAAACACTGCACTTCAAAACTACAAAATGCCTATGAAATTGCCCTATGCACACAGGTCTCCTCCCAGGGAATTCATTGCTAGCAGAACAGCACTAGCTTTTAATGTTAAATAACCTAAGACAGCTTCATTTCTGCAACACGCATTCCAAAAAACACTCTCCAAAACACAGCATTTTAATTAACACACCAAAAAAACTCCCCTGAAGACCTGATACACACAAAAGAATTGCTTTGATGGAAACGAATCTGCACAATTCCCCCTACTATCCTGTCTTAGTTCACCACCCCCAGGGACGATTTGCTACCTGTCCATTAAGAACAACGAACCATCCCTCTGCTAGAGGCAGAGGTGCTGCAGAGGTGATGATAACCCTAGGAAAAGAGAAGCTGTCTCTTTAAAATGCCCTGCTATGTCCCTGATCCCACGTGGAACCAACATCAGCAGCACTTTCGTATTAACTTCAACATGAGGGGAGATGAGGCATCATTATTTTATATAAATAAAAGGAGGAGACTGCAGAACGCATTCTTTTAGGAGACAAACAGGTGAACCGAACGTGCCTGCGAGACCAGCAACCACCCGCAGAAGAGGTGCCCTGCCCCTGAGCCCTCTCTGCTTTCCCTGTGGAGCATTACCTCAACCCCACACTCCTGTGAAGAATCCAGTTTAAATAGAGGAGGGAGCCACCAGGAAAACTTGAGATTCGAAGGCAACGAAAACGCACTTTATAAACCGGAAAGGTTTACTCTTTGCCTCACACATCCTAATTAGATCAGGAAAGTGACACTACAAAAGCATTACATTCCGGTCCGAGGGAAAAAAAAAAAAAAAAAAAAANAAAAAAAAAAAAAAAAAAAGGCAGAAAAAGAGGAAAAGAAAGGAGCCCCCATCTCCAACCCCCCCCAAACATCCAAAAAGCATTTAAAAAAGAAGTTATAAAGCAGCACATTCAGCATTTATCTTATCTAGGATCGCTCCACACTACCCCCAAGTTATGCACTTTCTGCACTATCATCTCCCCCTACCTCTCTCTCCTGAAAGGGATTTTCACGTTTTCTCATTGTCGGTGGCGAGTTATAAGAGGCTTTTGCCTTTCCAAAGAATTCATCAACAAAAAAAAAATAATAAATATTAACTCCTTGCTCCCTGAAACCTTAAAACGGTCTCGGGAAGACACGGGTTTTATTCTGTTACCTTGAGGAAGAAAAGGGGGAGCAGCCCCGATTTTTAGGTGATTTTTGGCATTTTTTTCTGATTTTTATTTTGTTATATGCCTCAGTTCTCCCTCCATTTTGGTTGTTTATGATACTGACAACAAGCTGTCCCTGCTCTCTCTCTCTCTCTCTCCGGATCTCTCCTGCTTTCAGTTAGCAAACCCCCCTCCCCACGGCAGCGCGGCTCGGCGCTCGCTCGGGTTCACACTTTTCTCTAAACACACACCGATGGGGAAGGGAAAAGCTCCCGGGCCACTCGGAGGGGGAGAGCAGGCAAATTCGTTTCTTTATTACAAAAAAAAAAAACTTTTGTCCAAAAAACGACGGGGAAGGGGGGTCGAGCGCCCCAAAGTCACTCCGGATCCCCCCAAAGACGCGGCGGCGAGGGCCGGGGGACACCCCACAGGTAGCCGGGTCCATGGGGGAAATTTCTGTGCAAAATCCGTCCGGTTTGAGGCGGGGGGCGAATTTATATTAATTTTTTTCCCCCATTTTTCGGCAACCGCGCTCTCTCTCGCTCCCTTAATGTCTTCCGCTCCCTCTCGCCCGCTGTCACTGCATTCGCGGCACAGGCTCCGCAGGGGCGGCGAGGGGAAGGGGCGGCTGCTGCCCCCCCCGCCCCAGCGCCGGCCCCGGGACCCCCGGCCAGCCCCGCGGGCTCGGGGGGCAACAAACTCCTCGCACAGGCTAGGGTTTGGGGCTTTTTTTTTCTCTCTCAAAACCATCCCTCTCCCCCTCCGAGGGAAAGGGGGAGCACCGCTCGCCTCGCCCCCCCCATCCCCTGCTTTTCCTCCCCCCCTCCTTGCTTTTTTCCCCCCTTCCCCTGCTTTCCACCTCCCCCCCCCCCGGGGGGGATCCGGCGCGGGGCTGCGGGGGGGAGAGGGATGGGAGGCAGGGATGGTTAACACAAACTTTTCCTCGGTGCTCGCCGCTCCTCTTCCCTCTCCCCCCACTCCTGCTCCTCCTCCCCCTTCATAATTTAAATAACCCTGATATTTCCCTGCTAAACCCCGGCGCCTGCCCCCCAAACCCGCAGCAGACTCACCGCGGGAGCCTCAGCATCCCCTCTGCGCCCCGTTTCCACCCTTTACAGTGTTCTCCGATTTTTCTGTAATTTTTTCCCCATATTTCGGGCCGGACGCGGCGGGCCTGGAAATTGTTTGCTTTCCCGTCTTTCCAGCAGCCATTGTAGTGTATGCGCTGCGGTGCAGCCCAGCCTGCCGCACACGCCGCGCCCACACCGCCCGCCGCCCACACGCACCGCGGGTTGGACGCCTCCCCCCGTCACTCAGCGCGCGCGGCCGCGCCCCTCGCGCGGGGCGACCCGCCGCCCGCCTCCGCTGCCGATGATGAAAGGGAGGTGGGGGGGGCGGCCCCGGCGCCGCCGCCATTGGACGCCGGGCTCTGCCAATCAGCGGCGGCGGCGCTGGGAGCGGGCGCGCGCGCGCGCGCTCGCGGGGTAGGAAGGGAAGGGGAGGGGTGGGGAAGGGAGGGAAGGAAGGAGGGGAAGCGCGAGGCCGGGAGCAGGGGAAGGCTGCGCCCCTATTTAAGGCGCGCGGCCCGAGACGCTGACGTCTTTGGGATCGCGGGCGCGCTGCTTTCTACCAGTCCACCCCTTTCCTCACCCGCTGCGGTCGGAGAAGGAAGGAGAAGGGGGGCGACGAAGGCGGTGAGTGCTGCCGGCCGTTTGGCCGGGGGAGTCGCGCTTGGGGGGCGCGGGGGCGTAGGGAAACGCGCGCGCGCCCCCGCGGCCCTTGGGGCCACGGCCGTTACCCCCGCGTGTTTCCCCCACCTCCCCTCGGGGCATGGCGTTCCCCCCTTCCACCCTTTTCGGCGGCCTGTCTGCACCCCTATCCCTCCCCTTCCTTCTTTTTGTTTGTAATTTTTTTTTTTTTTCCTCCTGGAAGCTGAGCTGGGCAAAACAGCTCCCCAGTGACCGCACCCGCCGCCTCCCGCCCCCCGCGCTGTTTCGCTGTAACGGCGATAACCCCCTTTCCTCCCCCACCACCCCGTTTCAGGGTTTTCTCTCCACCGGGGTTTAGGGTTGGGCGACTTGCGGTGTGGTTCCCCGTCTCCGGCGGGAAGGAGCCCCCGGGAAAATATCCGGTTGGTTTACGAACTGGAAAAAAAAACCCCAAAAAAACAAACCCTGGGGTTAAGGAGCGCGAGCAACGAACGTGTTTCTCTGCGGTGCGGTTTGCAGCTGTTAATGTGTTAAGGCGTAATTAAGAACTGCGGAATAGACAAGCCTTTGGTTGTGGCTGGGCTCCGACCTGGGCTCCGACGGCAGGCAGGGAAACCTCTGCGTGCGCAAAAACTCGGGGGAAGTTCGCTTCCTGCTCGGCTGCTCATTCAATCGCTGCAGAGTTTCCCTGTGACCTGCCTGCCCTTCCAGCTGATAATGTTTCACATCCTGAAGTGTTTTGGAAAGGCGGGGAGAGAGGAACATGCGCAGCAGCTGTCGGACCTTTTCGGTAGTACTCGATGTGGCTTGAGCTTTTGCCTACTTAAAGCTAAGCGGCTTCTCGAGAACCTGAACTGCTTGTTTATTAATCATAGAATCGCCAGGTTGGAAAAGACCTCTGAAATCGTCTAGTCTGGCCTTACCTCTCTGCCACTAAACCGTATCCTTAAGTACCTTGTCCACCGGTCCCTTAAACACCTCCAGGGTAGGTGACTCCACCACCTCCCTGGGCAGCCTGTGCCAGTACCCGATGACACCCTTTCTGTGAAAAACTTTTCCTAACGTCCAATCTGAACCTCCCCTAGTGCAACTTATGGCCATTTCCCCTTGACCTATCCCCTGTCACTTGGGAGAAGTTAAGTGTTTGTTGTATGCATCTTTCCTTAAAATGGGCACGGTTGCAGACTCTGGTAGTGTAATCACACCGAAAGTTATAATTGCAGTTTGAATAGAGAACACTGATGATGATGCATCCTATGACTCAAAAATATTTTCAAAGACTAAAGCTGAAGTCAATTTGGTACGGTATATCTTGAAATGTGTTCTTCCACCTCTGATGCTAATGAAGCATAGTTGTAACACAGATGCAATGAAACCTCTAAAAACACTGTGTCTGTGGTATTAACTTAGATGAGGTGTTGTGATATGCTGCTTTTGTTTTCTTCTCTTCGTTCCCTACTTCACTGGAATTCTGGTTGCCTCTGCTGTTCTATGTGTTGAGTTGGAAGTGCCTGATCAAAAACTGTCTTTCACCCACAAAAAAGCAAACATTGGCCTAGCTTGTAAAGTTAACTGAAATACTGGATTGTTCTCAAAGGAAAGTGGAGGGGTTTCCTGGTGCTATTCTGTAAATGCCTCATTTGCAGAAAAAAAATCAAGTAGAATGTAAAAAAACACTACAACCTCCAGGAGAATATACTTTCACAGGATATAGACTCTCAAGCTTATTCACCTAGAATAGTTTACTCTTGCCTAAAGAACCACCTTCATCTAATCCATTGTTTTCTGCCTGTGAGCTGCTGAGAGTTATACTTGATTTTGTTGTTGTTGTTTGCTGATATGGACCAAAAGTGATGCTTTCACTGCAGTTATAAATCTTTAATGTGAACAGAAGCAGGTTTAAGTTTAGAGTTAGCGATATCTCTAGGAAAGAAAAAAAATCATGCAAGGGTATTCTTTCCCAGTTTTCATCAACTGTACTTTAATTTGCTGCAAAGAATGCTCTCTTCCTCGGTCTGCTGTTTCTGCTTGCATTGGCTCAAAGAGTCATCTGGTTGGTATTTTGTTTTTGTTTAGATTTAGTATCTATTCGGAAAAAATACCTACATGGCCATGTGTGTGCCAGAATTAATGTATGGGAAATAGTAAAAGGAATGAATTGAATGGTTGGACTCTCGGTGATCCGGTGGGTCTCTTCCAACCTGGTTATTTGATGATTATTCTATGAATGAGGATCTGCTGTTCGTAGTAATGTCATTGTCTTGGATCAGAGTAGGTTCTTGGCACTGAACTCTGTCTTTCAAACTTAAAGTTCCTAGATTCAATGTCAAACTACTAAACTGGTGAAAAATGCAATTCAAGCTGTCACACACAGTGAGAATGTGTCTGGTCTCTCCTTGTGGTGAAACTACTTCCTTTTCTGTTAAATATCTGATACAGCAACACTGGAGATGTTCAGGCACTTGTTTCACCTGGGGAAGCTCAGTGAAGATACAGATGCGGTCCTGTTAAGAAGCAGGCACAAATCTGGAAAAGTTTACTTGCACATTGCTCCCCCATGCTGTTAGTTGAAGTGGATACAGTGCATTGGCTGTGGACAGCTTCTACAGAGCTGTTTCTTCTAGGCACAGTCACTCCCTCAGTGATATGACGGACTGGTATGAGAGCCACCTCAATGGCCTCATTCTCTGCAGGAATTTATCAGGGAGTAAGCAGTCTTAGTGACAGGTTAAACTTGCCTGGGTTGTCTTGCTATTTGTTCTTTTGAAATAGCATTTTGCAAAGGAAGTTTGGTGGTGATGTTTGTGTTTTTTAAAGACAACCAAACTGTGTTATTGGAAGGCTTTTATTACATGCTGAAGTTCAGACTTAATCCTGAGTTGCTATTAAAAATAGATACTTACCCTGTTTCTCTTCTGTTCCTAGCCAAAGTACAAGTGCCTGTCTAGAATGTCCAGGCATGCACAGAAGCTTAGAGACCATGATAGAAATCCATGTGTAGCGGTAAGATGTTTATTTGTATGTTTAAATGTTAAGTTATGTGACTTCTAGAGGTTGAGGGTTTTTTGTGGCACTCTTGCATCGACATTTTGCATAAAAAGTTTCCTAAAGAGTCTGAAGATGGGAAAAGCTGAAAATCAACCTTTATAGTAAGTGTGAAGTAACAAACAGTAGTTCCTTATAAATAGGAAGAATACAACTGATAGCAATCTCTTCAGTTTTCTGTCCTTAAAACCAAAGCCTGACATCCTGGTTAGACAAGCTTGGTTGATTTTAAGAAGTCTTTTGTGGGCTATATGAGGCATCTTTGTAAACATCTATTTTGCAGACTCTGTCCGTACTATTTAAATTTAGAGTACTAATGTCTGTTATCTTTAAATGAATTCATTGCCTGGTATTACTGATTAGCCTTTGTGATGGGTGTTCCTCTGCTCTCTTTGATAGTATTCTTTCATCTGAGAAGCTGCCTACTGTCTTCATAGATATTCTGGGACTTGTTAGAATATTTAGACACCGAGTACAGTAACTTCCCTCAGCTCTGAAGTATGTTTTTCCTATTAAAGGAAACGGATGCCTCTAGAAAATGTATGGATGACAACAACTATAACAAGAATATGTGTACTGATTATTTCTTGAAATACAAAAGCTGCAGAAAATTCTGGGTAAGAACAATAGCTTTTCTAAATTGTACTCCATGATTTGCTTTAAGTATATGACTTCTGACACACTGTTTTCTGATCTCTTCAGGCTTAGCTAGTGCTGGCTGCTACTGATTTTACAGAGAATTACAGACCTAGGTAGTCTTTGTATGTGTTGCTGGAAGATTTAAGCAGATGCACCTTAAATTACTCCCTTGTTTCTCCTAAATTAACCCTCTTAGGTTGCGAGTCAGAGTTCTTGCACTACCTGCTATGTTTTACTCCTAATTTGAGTCAGATATTTCTAGTAATAGTTTCTGTTTTAAACAGATATAATGAAAGAAATCTGAGGTGAGATAAGTTCATGTATTTTTCCTTTGCTTTGGGATGTGCTTACTTTGAACTCTTCCTAAGCTTGATATTAGGTTATTCTTACTTGGCGTTGTAGTCCTCATTTCCTTCTCTGTTGTGGCAGAAAAGTAACACAGGGAACTATGTGCAGTTAATCTGTTCTCTTTTTTCTTGCCTTATGCCATAGTAGTAGTCTTCTAGCTTAACCTTGAAAACCTATTTTCAGACAACTGCATGAGTCTGACGTGCTGTAATAGGAATACTGTAATTTCACTGTCTTCTGAAGCAACAAGTTAAATTATCTGATATCTTCTATAAAATACTAGTACATTCAGTTATCAGCTAATCAGACTTGAATTATCTGGATCTTTTTATATATATATATACACACACACACAATACTTCTTTCCAAGAATCTTGCTTGTTCTTAGAGGCAGAGGCTTCTGAGAAATCTGTGTTCTCATGGTTGCTTTCTTCTATTTTCAGCATGAAATTATGATGCAAAGGAGAAGAAATGGTGTGAAACCAGAGATGCCCTCAGCAGAAGAGAGAAAGAAAATATTAGAATCGATGGAGAAGTCCTACTGACTAGAGACTTGCATTGACTGACTGTTTTCACTGTACATATTAACTTATTAGGAGCAAGTTGCCCTGTTATGAACTGGACTTTACAGTTGCCATATCTTGGATTAAAATAAGCTCCCAAATTTTGAAATGTGTGAGCTTTCTAGGATTGAACTGCTTGATTTTATTCATACTCCCTGTCATAGGAGCTTGACCTGTTGCTGGAAGTCACGGGTATCAACATCACTTAGGTCTAGACACTTTGGAAGTAGAAGCTAGCTTACCATGAAATGCTAAATATAAAATTAATGGGACTCACAGAAAGCCTGTTTGAAAAGAGGGGTCTAGTGAGCGTTGCAGTGTAGTTCTAAGGATGGTGCAGTGTATTTCTTGTATCCAGCTATTCTGCCTAATATCCTGGATTTATCATGTGTGATCCATAACTATTTTCACATCAGTTGTAATCTGTGTCCCTGATTTAAGACTATTCATGAACTGAAATGCCAGATCAAACAAACTTGTCATTAGGTCTGCCACTGTGCTCAGTGACAGCAGAAGCTTGCAGTAAATCAAGTCCCCAGGCTTTGCTTGTTACAAGGTTAGAGAGGTTGATGAAGATAGAATTGAACTCCTTAGGTCTGAACTGAATAGTACCTTCTGTGGATAGTAAATAGATACTTTGCTGGCAGGGAGGTGGCAGGGACTTGTAGACATGTAAACATATATTCTGAGTGACATGGCAGGTTTAACTATAGTACTTCTATGTTAGACTCTCTGGACAGCTGAAGCACTGGGTTTGGAAATGCTTACTCATACAAGACTAGAAAGCTCCGTTTGAATAGATACTCTAATATGAAGTAAGATTGCTTCCTTAACTAAACAGAGCAACTAAGCGTAAGCAGGTTTCTCTCTACTGGAAACCCCCTTTTTTTTTTCCTTGCCTCTAGTACCTTCTGGTGTTGTGCCTTGAAATCTTCTGGGAAAACAGAAGAAACGCTGTCATGAGCTCAGGTTCCATGTGAAATCCTTTAGGACTTATGGTAATCAAGTTGGCAGGACTTTGGCTGACCTCATGGAGGATGGTGTAAAAATGTTGTCTCTATTTAGACTGTTTTGGAAAGACTTCATGGCTTCCTGTTTCTTCTGTCTGGCTTATTTATTTCCACTGCAATCCTATTTCTGCGCTTAGTGGGTTTTTAATGCGGTATCCACATCCCTCCTTGTTATTTGACCTGACTAGTAATAATGGAGATCTACTTTTCCTCTTCCTCGTCTTTCTGTGTTCCCCTTTGGTTTTGAAATGGATTGATTGTACTATTTCTGTTACTGGGATGAATGTGTAACTCTGCCTTTTGAGTATGCAGTTTTCTGAGCATAGCTGTGCTGTCTCCAAGCTATGTCACAAGTTCTCTAGTCAGTTCCTAGGAAGGGAGATACACTTCCTTCAGTCAAGATTAGGTTCTTAATTTTAGGTTACTTTCTCTGCACTTTGAATTCAAACTTTGCTATCATTTTTCATCCTTCTGTGGAGCAGAAGGAGAAACTTTCATTACAGATTCAAAGGTTTTTTTTCTTGTCCACCACCTCCATCCTCCAGTACCCTCTTACATACATACCCATCTTTCTTTTTTATTGCACACTTAGCACAAGTTCTTTTTTACCAATTCAAGTGTTTTGTCTGTTCTCATTCCCACGTATTTTTTTCCTGGTAGCTTCAATCTGTAATTCAGTGATGTAGTCCTGCTGTGACTTTCTAATACAGCTTCTCTTGAATGTCTTGTATTCTCTGTTCTCCCTGTCTTAGTGAGGGGAGAACCCCTTGCTTTCATTAGTCAAACTTAGCCATAACACTTCCTCATTGGCCATGCCTCTATTTTATAGTGTTGTTAATCTGCAGGTTTTAGGGATCTGATTGTCCCTGTTTCCTTAGGGCATGTCTCTATGGGCTCTTTCATTTTCGCTGGCTTGCCTGTCTAAAGGCACCTTCTCTCCCACTTGGCACAGGCTTGTCATTTGGCACGTCTGCTGTATCTTTGGGGATGTTCTTTCCTCCTGTGGCTTTGGCTACTATTCTAGTGCTTGCTGTTTTCCTGTTGCTGTGCTCTTATGTCTGGCCTTACATTAAAATTTAATGTACATTTTAGTTCTGTGCAGAAAAAAAAAATCTCAGTGTGACTTCTGAGTCTTCCTTGCATAAGCTCAGGTTCCTTAAAGTTATTTCATTTAACCTAGGTTTTCCTTTCTAGTTTGCTTTTAAGAGTAACAAATATCCTTTCTCCAAGGTTAACTGTTGCATTTACAATTTTCTCTTTACAGTATTTACTTGGAAACTTGCCTCTGGCTTTTTCTTGTGACTTCACTTTAATAGCCAGCTTGTACTTTGTAAAGTGTTTGTAAAGAACTAGTACAGGACTTCAGAAAGTGAGAAAAAGGAGGTGCTATCTCTGCTTTCAAGTATCAAACAACACAAGAATGTGGGATCACAGAACAGGCTAAGGCACAAATAATGCAAGAACAGTGTTCTTGTATAAGTCTTCCTGATCATCACTGGACACACATGGTAAGTTGCCTGCAGGTGTTATGCCAAAATTGCATTTCGTGAAGAATTGAGGGCAATTTAAGCAGTGACCTCAATGCAAGAAGTGGATTTAATTCAGGTAATCACTCATACATTGTAGAGAATGCTACTTATTTCCATTGCATATGCCTTGCAGTTACTGTTAACACAATGAAAAATCTTGGAAAGCGAGAAGCTTTCTTCCTCAAGTCATAATGCCTCTCAAGTAATCCATTAGTTAAATCGGGGTTTTCATTGTTTTTCCCCTTCACTGGAGGTTGATGTTCTTGCTTGTGCTGCTGAAGCTCAAGAGTGGTAAGTTATAGCTAAAGCATAGACTTTTGTGTATGAAGTAGTTGAACTTTCTTCATTAATTTTTGCAGAGCAGTTAACTATTTGGTTGTGAACCAAAAGCTAATGGGCTTTTCCACATATCTGAGAGCTTATATTCCACACTGCTGAAACACTGAGGTAAACTATAGCCTACCAGTTTTACCAGGCAGAGATGAACCGAGTTCATTAGTTTTGCTGAAGCACACTGTTGTGTACTAACCCAGAGAACATAACACAACGCACTGATATAGCTAATTCGGAAACAAAGAAGACTTGTTGGGTTGGGTGTGTTGGGTTTTTTGTGCTTAATGGGTGTAGTTCTTCATTTTTCCTTTTGGTAGGAGGACCAAATCTGGATAGTGGCATTAATGTTTCATTTTTTTGTTTGACAGCTGGATGGTGCTGTTGCACAACAGACTATGAAAACAAAATCACTCCACCTACTACTGGTGCTTTTTTTAGCCTCTTCCCACACAGCAGAACTCATGCAGGAGAAAGGGAAAATTAGTGCTGGCTCTACACTATAAGCAGAAGAGGAATACAAGACACTAAATCACTGTTGGAAAATAGGTTTCTGTGCAGCCTGAGAAGCTCTGGCATATGATCCTTGAAAGTATTTTTCACTGTGGTCATTGATTACACCTGAGCACTGAACAGCAGCCACAGGTGCTTTGCCAGACCCAGGTGTATGTTCAGACTTCTGCTTGTACGTTTTACCATTTTACCTTTTCCATTACACTGCAGAACATGGCCTTTGGTTCTGAAAGTTTTCTGCTGCTGCTGTTAAAATGAGTCTGTGCTCTTCAAGGTGTTATAAGAAAGTTTTCAGGACCCTAAAGCTAGATGACTAGGTTTAATGGCTGAAGCTTTGAAGAGCGTGGAGTTGCATGTGCTGGTGCTCAGTCATTTTCATGTTTTTCTCCTAATGAAACTTCTGTGTGGCCAAGGGCATGCATACAGGGGAGGTTTCCCTAAAACTTCTGTGGAACAGATAGGATGAATTTGGAGTACACAGTATTACTCTACTTTGGAACAGCCCTTAATTCATGCTAGAAGCATCTGCATCTTTAAAGTCAGTTTTCAAAAATAGCTATGAAAAAATTAATTTTAGTTTAGGAAGATAGTACACTCTTGCAGGCTTTTATTCTCTTGCAAGAATTTGAGGCAACTGGAGGAAACAACTGCATTAAATATCACAGCAAAAAGAGAAGCAAGCATGCTACTGAATTTTTAACTTTTCTTGCAGCCTCTATGATAGAAAAAATGTAAGAGTTAAATACCAGCCTGTTCAGATCCCTTTGCAGAGCCTCCCTACCCTCCAGCAGACCCACACTTCCACCCAGCTTAGTGTCGTCTGCAAACTTGCTAAGGGTACACTCAATTCCTTCATCCAGGTCATTGATGAAGACATTGAACAGGGCTGGACCCAGCACTGAGCCCTGGGGAACACCACTTACAACTGGCCTCCATCTGGATCTAACACCATTTACCACCACTCTCCTGGCCCGGCCATCCAACCAGTTTTCCACCCAGGAGAGTGTGCACCTGTCCAGGCCAGAGGCTGACAGTTTCTGTAGCAGAATGCTGTGAGAAACTGTGTCAAAGGCTTTGCTGAAGTCCAGGAAGACCACATCCACAGCCTTTCCCTTGTCCAGCAGATGAGTCACAGAAGGCAATCAGATTAGTTTGGCAAGACCTGCCTTTTGTAAACTCATGTTGNCATGATCACTTAGTCCCAGGTGTCCTCCTGCTGCCACATCCCCCACAAGGCCTTCTCTGTTCAGAACCAGCAAGTCCAGGAGGGCACCTTCCCTTGTTGGTTCATTCACCAGCTGTGTAAGGAAGTTGTCTTCCACACACTCCAGGAACCTCCTAGACTGCTTCCTTTCTGCTCCATTGTACTTCCAGCAGATATCAGGGAGATTGAAGTCTCCCACAATGCTGTACTGTTGTAGCAATGGCTTAAAAACTGCCCTTATACTTCAGAGTTGTTTCAAAATGGAAAACAATTGTAAGATGAATAAGAATTTTAACTGTAAACAAGACAGATTATGCTCAAGTTAAAAAAGAGGTACTCTTTGAATTTACTAAAAGCACTTTGTAGGACAAAGGTAGAGTAACAGTAGAAACAGGAGGCATCAAGTTCAAGCTTGCAAACAGTCATAATCCTGTGAAGTCTAACCATTTTTCATTAATGAAAGATTGCAAATTTTTTGACAAAACAACTGCAATGTTTTTGCAGAAATAGCTTGCTGGTTATATTTTTTTTTCTTGTGCCACATATGAACATGTTTGTATTGCCCTGCCACGTGTGGACCCCTGAGCAGTCCTTGGCTCTAGAGTTGCATGCAACCGTTGAAGTGATTAGTGAATTCGTTTGCATGTAAAAAGTAGTGACAGGAGTTTTGTAGTAATTCCTTCTGATTTTTTGTTAAATAGAATTGAATGAAGCTGCTGCCCTGTAGTGTGTTAGCGATACAGCAGTTGCTTCAATGCATAAATACCAAAAGGGTGGATAAATGCAGGGTTTGTGCAGGGTGTGCACTGTGAATTTCCATATCCTGCAATATCATTCTTTTGTACTTCGTCTCTGTTTCATAGTGAATGGATTCAAACAGATATTACTGATAATACAAGAAATGGTGTGTGTGTGTTTATATATATATACACTTGACAGCTATACAAAAGAAGTTATTAAAGTAAATGATGATAAATTAAGATCCTGGACTGGTCATGTACAGGATGGAATAACCACTTCTCAAATTTAAAGCGTAGATACCTGTTGGCTGTTGCAGTGTTCAGACATCTAGAACCTGTGGATGCCAAATACTTGCATAACAATTCCCTGGTGTTTCATGTTCAGATTTGCACTTTGGGGTTGGCAGTGCTGGTTGGTTGGGTGTCTGGCTCCACCTCAGCACTGCTGGGGCTTATGGAATAAACGTTTCACTCCATCAGCCCTGGGGAGGGACTGTGAAGTCTGCTACTGTATGGGTGAACAGCAGGAAATTTATTTTTCTGCAGGGTGTTATTTGGGCATATTTTTCAGTGATTACCTTCAGCAATTGTCATTCCAAGTTCCTTGTTCCTGCCCTCCAGCTGGTGCCTCTTTGTGATTCCTGCTGTCAATGCTGGTGCAGGGCTCTAGCCTGGGGTATGTATCCAGCTGAAATATAGCAAAGGGAAGAAAGGCAGGACAGTTGTTTTCAGTCCAGCTGGATCCTCAGGCAGCTTATTGTGCAGCGTGTGGGCTGGAAGGGACAGCGCATGGTGTCTTGGGCAAGTGGCACATGCTGAAGCTGCAGCTGTGATCACAGGTCAAGCAAGGCTTTCTGTGCTTGAAAAAAGGGCTTAGGTCTTCAAAGCTGTGACTACACAAGGTCTGTGATTCTCAAGGTGGCAGGCAGCTCAAAGCAGATAAAACCTAGAAGGAGTCACAGTTTCCTAGCATCTCCAGCTGGGCAGTTTAAGTAGCTGATAGTTTGCCAGTTGTCTTAATCATTGTGATCCCATCTAGGACTAAGTGCTGCAAGCACATGTGTACGAGGAGTAGAAAAGCACTGAAAAGACTTGCTGGTAGGTTTTACCTACATGTGTGTTAAAAGCAGTTTTAGGGTTTTCTGCCCATTAAATTTCAGCATCCAAAACCCTGAGAATCAATTATGTTAATAAATACTTTGACACCCCAGCTGTTTAAGGGTTGCTGTGGGACAAGAAGAGTTCATAAAATGCTTTGGTTTTCTGCTGAGTGGAAAAATTGCCGGACAGGAATTGGCAGAGGACATGGGTATCTCTGTCTGTCTCCTCCAGCTGGCAGGTGCAGGATAATCAGCTTGCTGGAGAAGCTGCTGTGAAGCTGGATGTTTGAGAAGAACCAGCCTACTGGTTGTCTCAGGGAAGTCTCATTTGCAGTTTGATGCAAGCGGTTACAGATTTGGTGCTTGTCTGGAAATGCAAGATGGTCATTTTTTAATACACTAGTGAAGTCATCTGTTGCTGATTATCACTACAAATTGGCCTCCAAGGCAGTGAGAAGCGGACAGTGCTTCTAAAACTGGAGAAACTGGCTGATTTAAAATGTTAATGGATTCATTGATGGTTTTGTTTGTGCCCTCTGTCAGATCTAGAACTGCTATTCACTTGCAGAGAATGATTTTAGGCAAAGATTTTCCTCATGATTTATTTCTAGTTCAGCTTTCAGATAGCTGCATTCTGCACCAACCCAAGAAAAAAACATTTTCTGTTCGGTAAGGGATTGCCACTTTTAATGAGATGTTTCTGACACAGGAGGTTTGCAGATGTTCTTGCACAAGCCTTTAAAAGGACATCTGACATGTGGCATTACAAAAACATTCAGGAAATTTTAGGTAAGCAAATTGACTTAATTTAATGAACTGTTTCATCGAAGCAGATGGAACCAAATCAAGTACTTTGCCAAGAAAATTTATTTTTATTAGTGCCGTATAACTTGGTGCTTACGAAGCTATCTGATTGACACAGTTATTTTGGAGGGGAAGGAGTGGAGCTGGTGGCACTGGGAGGTTTCCTGCTGAAAGAGGCTCTGCCTGGAGCGCAGCGGCGGCACTTGCTGCAGAGCTGCTCCTCCTCTGGGTTTTTAAATGAGGGATCAGTTCTGTGCTGCACATCTCGAAAGAAATCATACTTTGAAATGAAAGCCAAAGAAAGGTGAGCTCTTTCATATGTTTGGTCCACTGCATTTCATTTCATTAGCGGTAAAAATCCAAGGGGGACTGGAGTAGGAAATTGTTACACCACCAGAAAGTGTCCTAGGATTCTGCTTCCAATATCACAGTAATTTCTGGAGTCTCTAACAAGAGGAACCATTCACTGTGTTAAATTCACATGCATAAAGCCTTTTGTGGGTAGTGAATGCTTTGGCATACATGGAGTTCTTTCAGAAGCCCATATTCAATAGAGATTTCAACACTTTGGAACAGCAAGTCATCTCTCTGCATCCCTAAAGACTGAGAACCACAACTTGGTCTCTTTTCATAATTGAGTGTGACTTCATAGAGTCATGATTCCACCACGAGAAAGGATTTATTACCACCGTCCCACCCACCCCTTTCCTAAAAATTGTCTCCTTTATATCAATTTCTCCACTAAAAGATGTGAGAGAGATTCAGGGTAAGCTGTATCTTCATGGTGGGTCTTGGGAGAGACGTTATAGATCATGTGCTTTGGATTTTAGCTGAGACAGTGTCTGTCAAGCAGCTCACAGATAACATTGACTTCCACAGTATTTGTCCAAATCACCTTAAAATGACTTGGTCATGGAAGTAAAAAAATACAGCCCTCCCCACCTCAACCCTCTGAAGAATGGTATCAAGATCAGATTTCTTTAAGGCATACAGGACAAAAGCTTTGTTTATATTCCACTCATTAAACAACTGCTGTAATGTAAATATGTCCTACTCTTTCTGGGTAGGTAGCAATCTCTGAGTGTGAAATGCAGCTTACTAGACTGCCAGAGTGATAAATTCAGACTGTATTGTGAAGGTGGTTCTTGGCATAACTTCTCCTAGAGTAAGGCATCTACAAGCCCTTTGTTTCACTGCTCAGGATCCCACTTTAACTTGTCACTTCCACCTGCATTACCCAGCATATGCTGGCTACTCTGTTTTGTTAGGTAGGGTTTAATAAGTTTTTCTCAATGTTTATATGAAATAATCAGGCAAACCAATATTGGGTGTCATTACTTCAGCCACTAGAACAAGAGTTTTATTACCAAAATGAGGCTGAATTTTAATTTTATTTTGAATATTAGGATTTACTTGTGAGGGTATCTGCTTTCCAAGTTCATTTTATATTTCTCAATATAAATATTCTTTAGACTGTGCCATCAATTCCTGATTTCTGAAGATGAAACAATATTTTCTTTCTTCCTAGACATGTATGTTTTGTTAAAAAGTAGTTTTGATTTGATACCCTTAAAATTATAAGTGTATTTTGATTAAATTTTATTATTTTTAAAGATTATAAATTTGACAACAGAAAAAAACCTTCTAAAAGCAGTTTTTCAAAAATCTGGACAACACAAATAAAATGCTGCAACTAGTTGTCCTTAATTAACCTCATTACATTTTAATTTCTCTTCCATTTCTTTTGACAGTATTACCTACTAATATAATCCAAAAAAGGTAGCTTAGTCATTGTGTCTATATACTAGTCATGATTTATTGAGGAAAAATCCACATTGGGACAGATTGTGTGAAATATCTGAGCCAGCAACTTAGATGCATGTGAATGTTCATCCCTTTCACTGATGGACTTGAGACGTGCTATTAGCAGTCTGTAAGGACTGAGATGGTGTGTTGAAACCTCCAGGGTGACTATTAGGAGTAAGTTTACTTCTGTGAGATGGATAAGAAACATTTAAGCTATCAAGTAGTAGTTCCGTGTAAGAAAACACATTGTTTGTGTCAAGGAGTTTAGGTGTGATTCTTCTTTCAAATGAACTTCAGAATGTCACAAGTTGCTGTAAATGAGGGTAGCCTTTTGAAATCTTCTCTCTGGGAAATGGAATCAAAGCAGCTTGAGAGAGGCACAAGTGTGACATCCTGCTTATTAGCAGGTGTCATCTGCTTCTAACAGCTTATCTGAGACTGCAGCAAACGGCATTGCTGAAGATTAGTTTCACCTACAGACATTGAAAGAAAGTGTGCACAACCTCTGACTGCCTGGCAGAGTTAAAGTATATTTTGATTCAGTATAAACAGCAGTAGGAAACCAAAATAATTTTTTTCATTTTCAAGAAGCCAAGCTATATAACAAATGCTTTTCTTCCTGAGATATTACAACAATCTAATTATTTAGACAGAAAAAATGACATCTGGCAGTAGCTCTGTGCTCCTTATATCTGCCATGAATTTTGCCCTGCTATCAAGGACAGATGAGATATTATTAATCAAAAGCAGATAAACAACTTTGAAGCTCCTCACACAGAGCACATTCAACCAGCTGTTCTGAAAAAAAAGAAAAATTAGGCAAGGAATATCTAACCATACTATGAAAATGGATAGTTTTCCAGGTAAACCTATACCAATGGTTTAATTGTTGAAACTTCTAGGCCTCATTCCTCTAAACCAAACAAAGCCTGAGAGAAAACCAGCACCCCTCAATGTAGGCATTTACATGTCAATGTTCACTCTGTGTGTTCATAGACGTGATTCCCTCTGGTGAAGCAATAGAATTTTAGCTCTCGAAAGTCTAAGTGTATTTCCCCACCTTCTTTCTTTGAGACCTGTTTAAACAATTTGGACATTATTAAGCTAAATATCATTTATGAGAATAATTGAAGCAAGAGGAAACAGTGAAAAAAATATTTAAGAGTATTTGCAGATTTGTTTTAGTATTTAATAGCAGAACTATGGTCCTCTATTGCCAATATCAAATCTGGGGTTTGTTTTTTTTTTTTAAACTAACAAAAAAACCCCAAACCCTAAAATGCAAACCCAGGCTACACTTACTCCTTAAAATAGCTTTTAGAAGTTCATATGCACCTGTAGTATCGAAGTTTGTAAGTCAGCAAATGGCAAAGTCTGGAGCCTTAATCACTGATGATATGTTCCTTTACAGCACATGGATGGAGAGCATTGCAGTCTGTGTCCTGTTTGTTGTTAACCTGTGGCATCCCCACGACTCTTGTATTCATAGACCCAGGCCTGAATTTTATGAGTTTCTGATGAGGTTTTCAGAATGGAAAGCTGTGGGTTTAGACAGTGTTTCTTCCCTGGGAATGTTGGCCGTTTGCATATGTCTCAGGCTATACTCATAGTATGGAAATAGCCAGCCACTTGATACATCCCAAATCCTGACTTTTAACTGTTCCTATTGTGCTTTTGATGTTTTACATATTCACTTAAGTTCTTCAAGAACCTGCATCACATGCTGAATTCCTGACTTTTGCTCTTGTCTGGGGAAGTGGGGGTGAAAAGTGAGAGAAGATATGGGAGAGGAGATATATTTTGCCTCTGCTTATGCTCCCTTACAGAAACTGAGCTGATTTGGGAACTTGGGGCCTATTTCTAGTCCAGTTTTCTTGTCTTGAGGTAAAGTCAAAGTTTGGCTTTCCTTTGAGAAGATGAGTGTGTCTGCTCCATTCACCTTCAGCCTTGCAGGCTGATGCTCTGCTTTCAACTCAGGCTGTGTGGTTAGAGTGGAAGCATAGTGGATGCTCCTTCTCCACAGAAACTACAGGTGAAAGTAATTTTCAAGATATATTTTAACCTCAGCTAGTGTTTTAAAGCATTATACAGTCTACAAATTTGCTTTCCCTACACTGTAAATCAATGAATAATTCACTGTGTTCCTTTATCTTGCAAATTTTGGTGTTCAGTTGTTTGTTGCAGCAGATGGAAAGCGAGCAATTATTACTGATTTTCTGTGTTTCTTTTAAAGCAGTGTCCAAGATCAGTAAACAAAACTTTGTAAGTTGAGTTATCTAACAGCTCACCATGTCAAATGGAAGACCCTGCTCCCTTTATCCCATCCCCTCACCTAGCAACAGTGTCATCTTCAGCCTTCAGCCAGTTCTCATGTGACCTGGATCCTTCACTGAGCTGATCAAATTTGCTAACTTGGCAGGTTAAAGGGAACAACTTCCATGGGGTTAATGACTGGTCTTATGTAATTTCTAGTTTAAGTAAAGTGTGCAAACACTGGGACATGTGAGCTACAGGTACCCACAGCAACTGCTCACAGATAACCATTTGTAATTATTGCCATTCTGTTCAGTTATGAACATGTAGGCCAAGAGAACTCCTGTGTGAGCCTGGGTTACCACCAGCTGAAGTGATGAGTCAAGATTCTGCAACAGCTCATATCCTCTGTGGCTCACCAGAGAGACCTCTAACACCAAAAGACTCCAATTGCACGGCAGTGGGTTCAATTCCAGTTTTCCCATCTATTTGTTTGATGACTTAGCAACAAAAGGCCTGAGAAAATGAGTCTTATGAGTATTCCTTCCTGTTTTCTGAAGTTAAATCCAGAACAACAGTTTGTGTAATGATGATGAACTGTTAAATAAAATTAAGTCTTCTTTTCCCCCGAGGACTTTGTAATAAAAAATGTGAACAGTATTTTGCAAATAAAGCTGCAGGCCTATGGGCTGTCAATTCCGCATGGCATGAATTAGTGGAGGACAGTTTGCTGTGCTTCCTTTCCCTCCATGGGTTTTGGATGTGCTGGCCTCAGGCAGGGATGACTCAGCTGCTGATGAATCACCTGCTAAAGTGTTAAAAGTGATAGTTGGGCCCCATTTCTTCAAGCTGCAGTGAGCTGTCAAGGCAGACCAGCAAGAAAATTGTCTTCTGCAGCTGGGAGAATTTTCCTGCTTGCATGTCTAGATTCACTTAGAGGTGGTTGTGCAGCTTTTACTACGACTTCAACAATTCCCATTGAGATCTTTCTAAATGAAAGCTTCGTTGCACAACTTTTTGTTCATGATGAAGCTTTTCACAGGCATTGCTGTAAAGCTTTCTTTAGCAGAAACTGGTCAATGAATAGCTCATGTACCACGTAACTGGAGAAATACCGATCAGAGGTGTTCCACTGTTTTCCAGTTGTGACATGGAAAGTAATGGAATACTCGCAACCAGAGAGATTGTTTCCAAAAAGAGATGAGATCTAGAAAAGCCTTCTGAAATCTTGCTATTTCAAATTACTGTTTTCTGGATTGGTGATGATGAAGACAGACAGGATTAAAACTAAAAAACACATGGAAGATTTTGCAGGTTCTACATCCCTGTGCACACGTCCAACCAGCTGCTAAGGAGAAAAGCATGGAGAACCTATTGTTATGTGACAAGTCTTAATGTCTTTTACAAACAGAGGCTGTTTGGGAGACACAAAACGATGCTAGCTCACCAGAATATTTTTTAACTAATACGATCAATGGGCCTTTTTGACTGTTTCATTCAGTGTTGGTACCTTCTTCCACTTAGTAGTTAAAGAAAAGGAGTGAATAAGCCAGCTGCCATTCTCAGTGACAACAGCACCAACCGCCCCTGCTGACAAGCAAGCAGATACTGGGAGATTATCTTTAAGTCTTTGTTGTGAACCTTGGCAAAACCTACCATGCATCTTGTTCTTCACTTGCTGCAATAAAGATTCCTACTACTCAATCTAACGAGAAATAATTCCTTGAATGGCAGAAAATATAGTAACAGCTAGTTACTTCAGCTGCCCACCATCAAGAGGGTAGCATTTAGTAAGTGCAAAGGAAAAAAACTAAGCTCCATCTACAATAGCAATTATTTTGCTGGATATTATTTATTTTGGCATTTTGTTGTACGGTTTAATACATTTTGGGGCATTGGCTACATCCTCTAGAAAAGCACATCTTCAGCTCTCCTCCTTCCCCCGTGGACAGCAGCATTATCATGTCCCCTGTTCAGCTAGTTGTCCAGATCACCTTTTCCCAACTGATATTTCCTACCACCTTTGTTAGGATTCTCTGAGCCAAAGTCCTTTGGCAAATCAATGGCTGCACAATGATGATTAAATTCTCATTCATGTAGGGTAAAGAAAACAGTGCTGAAAAGTGTTGTTCAGTTATATATCTGTGTAAATCCTCATTGCAGCAAAGTCACAAAGTTTATTACCTGACAGGACCAAGCTAAATGAACAATTGTGATTCTATTAGTTCTTACTTTTGGAACAAGTCTCGTTGTTAACATTTTTGTGGGAGAAGGTTTAAGGATGTGGCAGAATTGCAGTATAAATCAGGTTTGCTCATATAATCATGCTTATTACCTCTCAATAAGCATGCAAATTAGTGTTTTGATAAGCATGTTGTTTGAGAAACAGATATGAGGTTTACTTAAAGGCATATTCTTCACATATTTTTCCATTAACATCCTATGTCTTTAATATTAGACAGTATTTTGTTGTCTGCAGTAGCAGATATTGGACTTGATGCTATTTGACAGTCCTACATGGAGGGATCATGTTCCAAAGCATTATCACATGCAGAATGCAGATCCAAAATACCTGCAGAAAAACAAATGCAAGGGCACACATACATGTTGAAGCGGCATGTAATACTGTGTGCTCTGATACCATTCTAGCTTTGGCAGAAAGCCACCGCTAAGCTGTGTGCTAAGTTGCATGACAGCACATAGAAATCTTAGAGCCAAACAGGTGTTATCAGCATTTTACTGACTTAGAATTGCCCTTTTTTGTCTACTTCAGTTAGTTTTCTCAAACCATCAGCCATTTTAGTGTTTGAAGTCTCCAGAAAGGTTAAGCTATTTGCCATTCTATTAACTTTATTCTAAAGTCTAATGCATGTGTATATAAGTTTACAGGCATTATTGTTTTCCTCATAAGTTAATTGCTTTTGTTAAGAGGGATCTAATTTCTTAAGGCATTACACTCATAGAATCGCTTGGTAGGAAAAGATCTTTGAGATCATCAAGCTTACTTGTCCACTACCAAATCATATCCACCAGTACTTCATCTACCTATCTTTTAAGTACCTCCAGGGAAGGTGACTCAACCACCTCCCTGGGCAGCCTGTTCCAATACCTGATAACCTTTTCGGTTCTAATCTGAACTTCCCCTGGTGCAACTTTAACCATTTCCTTTCATCCTATCCACTGTCACTTGGGAGACCAACACCCATCTCGCTACAATCTCGTTTCAGGTAGCTGTAGACAGCAATAAGGTCTCCCCTCAGCCTCATTTTCTTTAGCCTAAACAACTCCAGTTCCCTCAGCTGCCTCTCATAAGGCTTGTTCTTCAGACCCTTTTCCAGCTTCATTAGCTTTGTTGCTCTTCTCAGGACCTCAATGTCTTTCTTATAGTGAGGGGCCCAAAACTGAACACAATATTCGAGGTGTTGCCTCACCACTGCTGAGTACAGGAGCAGAATCACCTCCCTGGTCCTGCTGGCCATGCTGTTTCTAATACAAGCCAAGATGCCATTGACCACCTGGGCACACTGCTGGCTCATATTCAGCCATCTCAACCAGCACCTGAGGTCCTTCTCTGCCGGCAGCTTTCTAGCCACATTTCCCCAAGCTTGTAGTGCTGCATGGGGTTGTTGTGCCAACTTTAAAAAGCTCTAAGGTAACAGCAGCCAATTTATAGCAGCCCTTTTTCTATGCACAAAAATTACAAAAGGTTTTTAATATTTTCCATCTAAGTCTCCTTACAGTCCAACTTGGGAGTGGTAATAGGATGAAAGCCAAGGCATTTCCAGAAATCTTGAAGTGCTAGTAAGTCATTACTGAGACACTGCCATGAATACTTCGTTGATGAAAGTTGGGTGCAGGACCATTCTGCCCTTGATTAGCAGATGTTATTGACACATCTCAACAAAAGTCAAAGCTTCTTGCTTGATAACACTGTGGAGAAAGAAGCAGGGTGGTCCCAGTTTGGAACAAACATGTCCTTTCAGCACTCTCAGACCTCAAACAGTTTCTGCAATGGATTATTTTAGCTACTTTTCCAAGCCCCTTCCTCACCTCAGGTAATTCTTTCTCTAGCTTTTGTTTGTTTTACAGTGTAAAGATCAATTAGTGTAAATATGTTCCTCAAAAATATTTATAGGTGTATAAAATCTGAAGGCCAGTCCTGTGGCAAAAGGTGCCTTCCAAAAAAGATTTCATGGAATATATGTGTGTGAAGCCCCAGTGAATGCAGAATTTCATTAGTCAGCACAGAAGCTCTGATGGGTTGCATGTAGGATTGTAAGAATAGACACTAGATTTTTTCAGGGTGATTTCCTGGATTTCATAGTGGCTAGATCAGGTGCTTAAAATAGCTAAGAGAATTCATATTTGGTTTGTAAAGTCATAATTTGTTGTTCTAGTATATTTCCTCCAGAATCCTCAGCCAAGGAATGGTGTGATCCCTGAACAACTCTCGTTAGCTTATTCCCTTGATCCATGTGTACTTTGGGTGCTCTTATTTCTGAATACAAAGAGAACACTATTAAAAATAAAAAACTAAACAAAACAATGAAACAGCTTATAACTCAGGTGGAGAACATGGATGGATATTCATGGTACGTCTTTGTGGCTTTGTCTGCTGTAATACAACAAGACAATAAGCATATGTGTACAAGAGAACACAGGACAGGCCTCAGTAGTGTAAATAATGCAACAGCTCTTCCTTTGGATGTGGAAAATCTGTTATTCCTGTGTCATGTTCTGAAAAAAAAAAAGGAAAAAAAAAAAGCTAGACTTGTGGCTGGGTGAATAAAAAAAAGAGTTGTGAACTTGCTAGTGTTTCCTTAGTCTGAGTTCTTAGCAGTCAGGGTGTTACCCCATAAAATACCTGCTATTTTTGAAGAGATCATTTAATCCAAGAGGGAAAGCATCACACAGGCAAGTCACTACACAGCCTCAGATGTAAAGCCTGAGCCTGCTATGACATATCCAAATTGCAAAATGTATTAAAAAGGATTTGGAAGCTTTCCTGTCTCCCTCAGGAAGCGTGGGTTTTGCTCCTTGACTCGCAACAGTCCTGATCTACCTCTTTCTACCTCTGGGCAGGCAGAGTCCAAACAAAATCTTAAATATTCTTCTTCATATATGTATAATTAAATTATATATATGTATATTGAAGCTGCACCTTGATTACTGTGTTCAGTTTTGGGCCCCTCACACTAAGAAAGACATTGAGGTCCTGGAGTGTGTCCAGAGAAGAGTGATGAAGCTAGTGAAAGGGCTGGAGAAGAATTCTTATGAGGAGCGGCTCAGGGAACTGGGGTTATTTAGCCTAGAGAAGAGGAGCCTGAGGGGAGACCTTATCACTGTCTACAACTACCTAAAAGGAGGTTATAGAGAGGAGGGTGTTGGTCTATTCTCCTAAATGATAAGTGATAGGACAAGAGGGAATGCCCTTAAGTGATGTCATAGGAGGTTCAGATTGGACATTAGAAAAAAATGTCTTCACCAAAAGCATTATCAGGCACTGGAACAAGCTGGCCAGGGATGTAGTTGAGTCACCACCCCTGGAGGTGTTTAAAAGGCAGGTAGATGATATGCTTGGGAATATGATTTAGTAGTGGACAGGTACATTTGGAGATGATCTCAAAGGTCTTTTCCAACCTAATAATTCTATGATTCTACATATACACACAGACACACACCTCCACCCCCACCCCATCCTACATTCTTCTTTTCCAAAGTGCCTAACCCTCTGCTTATCCTCTTTAGAAAAGACCTTGTTTGAGACTTTAAGACACAAGGCTAGCCTACTCCTTTTTTAGCTCAGGACATTCTCTGAAACAGTAGAAGGTAGTCCAGCCTTCAAGAATCCTGTGGACCAAGTCTTCCGGTACTTCCCATAAGAAGACCATGTACCAACTAATTACTCATCAACAATATCACCCTTATCTCTTTTCTTGCATTCCTCCACATATTCAGTGGATTCCCATTTGAACCGGTGAATTAAACTTCCTCTCTATTCTTTCATCCCCCTTCTAGTCTTCTTTTCTAAGGTGGTTTTTCACTTTGTAAACTATAGTACTCTCTTATCACACTGATGTACCTCTCTCCAAATCTAGGAAGAAGCAGGCGTTATTCCTTGAATGTAAAGTTGTTGTTTAAGTGTATTTGAATGGAATCTGAAAATCTGATCAATTTTAGATGGGCAGAGTTCCAATCACACATGAATTAAAAGTAAATCTAGTTTGTTTAATTATCTGAATGCTAAGGACCAATCAGTAATCTTTAAAGTTGTAATATAAATATTATTGCAGATAAAAGTAACTGTATCTAAAAGCATGAGTGACGGCAGCCAGCCATTTCACTGGCAATGTAAAAAGAATGTTGAAGAAACTAGTTTCATAGCTGTCTTCCAAGTTCTCAGCTCAGAAGAAAGGCGGGTAACAGGTTTCTGCCTGTGGTTGCTGGTGGAGATTTCTATAAGCAAGCTCTGCTTGCTTCAGGTATTTAATTTTTTGTGAAATTAACTTGTTTTGTAGAGAGATGTTACAGAAGATCTCAACTAGGTACCTTGCCATTTTATTCCCATCCTTTGTTACAGACTGACTCAATACCAGAGCATGGAAATCACATACTTCCTCAGGGAAACACTTCAAATGAGGACCTCACTTGGCTATTCTGGTGGGATTTGTCCCTTCTGTATACACCGACTTTACAGATGTGATTACTTGGAACTGACAGCTCTCTCTTAAATTGTTAGAAGCTTCCCAAAAGAAGGGGTATGCTATTTTGTGGTAACTGTACCATGATTCATATCAGTTTAGGAATTAATGAACTGTGCATGTTACGTTGTATGAGTGAGCTTCAGGGTTAACCATTATCATGCTAGAAATATGCAGGCAGGCCAATAAGTAATGAAAAGTGTATTTTCTAAAACTGATACAGAGAAGACTCCCTATGTTAGCCTCCACCAAGAGGTCTCACTTCTGGGCAACATTCATTGAGATTTGCATGTATGACAGATTCCTCAGCTATCACATCTCATTCTTCATTAATCTCTGAACAAGCTGCTTCTACAGTAGCACATTTAACACAGGTGATGCAGATTCCTCCCTACAGGAACTGCACCATCAGTTAGGCTTCACAGCACCTTGTAGTTTTGAGCTCCACAGCAGGCAAGGAAGAACCATGTAACCATGTTTGCTTACTCCTTCCCATCCTGAGTCCCACTGGGAGAAGAGTCAAAAGAAACAAAGGTAAAACTCATGTGTCAAGATAAGGATAGGGAAGGCTCATTCACCAGGCAAACCAGAATTGGGGGAAAAAAAATCAATCATCTAATTTTTTACCAATCAAACTAGAGCAAGATACTGAGAAACAAACATAACCCCCCCCAAAGGACACCTTCTCCCCACTCCTCCCTTCTTCCTGGGCTTGACTTTGCTCCTTATATTCTCTTCCTCCTCCCTCCACAGCAGAGCAGGACCATAAGGGCTTCAGTCAGTTCATCACACGTTTTCTCTGCCCATCCTTCCTTTTCAGCGGGAAGACTCCCCACCCTCTTTTGTTCCAGTGTGGTGTCCCTTTCATGGGACACAGTCCTCTATGACCTTCTCCCACATGAATCCTCCCTACAGGCTGGGGTCCTCCACAGGCTGCAGGTGGACATCCACCAGGACACCTCATAGGCTGTGGGAGTACAGCCTGCTCAACCATAGTTTCCTCCATGGACTGCAAGGAAATGTGGTACCTGTGGCACATGTGGACAGCCTGCTCGCACATGTGGACAGCCTGCTCCTCTGCCTTCAAGAAATGTATTCTTCTTTCTTGAAGAAAGTCCAGCTTTCCTGGACCTCTTTGTCCTTCAAGACTGCCTCCCAAGGGGCTTTCTAACCAGTGTACTGAACATGCCAAAGTCTGCCCTCTGGGAAGTCCATTGCACTAGTTTTCCAGACCTCTCTCCTTACTTCACCAAAAATTGAGAACTCTATCATTTCATGGCCACTAAGCCCAAGATGTCATCCAAACACCACAACTCCTACCAGTCCTTCTCTGTTTGTAAACAGCAGGTCAAGTGAGGCATCTCCACTGACAGGCTCACTTACCAGCTATGTCAAAGTGTCATCCATCTTCCACACACTCCAAGAACCTCCTAGACTGTTTCCTCTCTGCTGTGTGGAATTTCCAGCAGAAGTCTGGTAATTTGAAGTCCTCCATGANCATCCTTCCTTTTCAGCGGGAAGACTCCCCACCCTCTTTTGTTCCAGTGTGGTGTCCCTTTCATGGGACACAGTCCTCTATGACCTTCTCCCACATGAATCCTCCCTACAGGCTGGGGTCCTCCACAGGCTGCAGGTGGACATCCACCAGGACACCTCATAGGCTGTGGGAGTACAGCCTGCTCAACCATAGTTTCCTCCATGGACTGCAAGGAAATGTGGTACCTGTGGCACATATGGACAGCCTGCTCCTCTGCCTTCAAGAAATGTATTCTTCTTTCTTGAAGAAAGTCCAGCTTTCCTGGACCTCTTTGTCCTTCAAGACTGCCTCCCAAGGGGCTTTCTAACCAGTGTACTGAACATGCCAAAGTCTGCCCTCTGGGAAGTCCATTGCACTAGTTTTCCAGACCTCTCTCCTTACTTCACCAAAAATTGAGAACTCTATCATTTCATGGCCACTAAGCCCAAGATGTCATCCAAACACCACAACTCCTACCAGTCCTTCTCTGTTTGTAAACAGCAGGTCAAGTGAGGCATCTCCACTGACAGGCTCACTTACCAGCTATGTCAAAGTGTCATCCATCTTCCACACACTCCAAGAACCTCCTAGACTGTTTCCTCTCTGCTGTGTGGAATTTCCAGCAGAAGTCTGGTAATTTGAAGTCCTCCATGAGAACAACATCTAGCAATTGTGAGAGTTATGCCAGCTGCTTGTAGAATCCTTCATCTACCTCTTCTTCCTGGCTGGGTAGACAGTAACAGACTTCCAGCAGGATATTTGCCTCGTTGGCCTCCCATCTCATCCTTACCCATAAGCACTTGACCTTATCATCACAATTATTGAGCTCTGTACAATCAAACCCCTCCTTAACATACAGCCACCTCCCTCGCCCCAGCCTCTCCTTCCTTGCCTGTCCCTTCTGAAGAGCTTATGGCCATCCATTGCAGCATCCGAGTCATGAGAGTCATCCCACCATTCTCTGATGGCAACTAACTCATGGCTATCCTGTTGAACAATAGCTTCCAGTCCCTCCTCTTTGTTGTCCATGCTGTTTGCATCAGGGGAGATTGCACTTGAGCTGATTCCACCCCCAGCACTGGCACGCTACCCTTCTGCTCATCTCTAGTGAGTTGCTTATATCCCCTCCTCCCTTTAAACCTAGTTTAAGGCCTTCTCAATGAGCAGGAATCCTTTTACCCCATGCCACCAGCAGGTCTGGTGCCACGTAAACCTCCCCCTGATCAAAGCACTCCAGATTCTACCAACAGCATCAGCCTCTGAGCCATGTGTTAATCATGTGAGTTTTCCCATTCCTTTCAGTATTCTTTTCCGTCACTGACAGGATTGAGGAAACACCTGCCTGCGCTCCTGATCCTTCAACAAATTGCCCCAGTGCCCTTTGGATTGCTTTTAGACTTTTCTGAAACCTCACTGGTGCCAATAATGTAAATATGTAAAAAAACAGATTTTAATGTAAAACCAATAGCAGGTAATAATGTCACTAACCTGGGCCCCAAACTTCCCTGTGGGATCGATCTGGTTGGCATATTAGGCCCTCTGTTCCACTCAGAAGTGAGTCACTGAGGATAAATTAACCTCCCTCTTTTCTTAACATAGGCAGTCATAATTTGTAGGGCTGACTGACTTGCCCTAGGCAACCCCCTGGATGGACCTTCACTTACATCCTTATTTGCCTGGCCTTCAAGTTCCAGGGGACAATATCTGTTGTGTAAGGGCAACTGAGAAGGTGAGGGAGGCTAGGAAGGCATTTGCCCCAAGCAGGGACCAGTGTCCATTCTCCCTACTGTCTCCAGTCCCCTTCTGCTTGGTGGCAAGAGGGTAGAAGATCTTCCGCTTCTTGCAGAGCCTCCAGCTGCTGTCTTGGTCTCAACAATGGCAGGGGGTAACCCTACCACCCTATCTCCCTCTCACACTCCCCGATAGTCCTTAACCTTTCCACTTTCTCTTTTAGCTCTACTGCCAGGCTGGGCAGATCATTCACCTAGCTGCATTGAAGGCAGCTGCTGTCTCTGCTGCTCAGGCACTCCTTGTAGCTGGAGACTTGGACAGCTGAATCTTTGTGTGGGAGTTCTGTCTGGGTCATCACATCCCTTCTGGTGATGGCCTTCAGGGAAGCAGAAACCATAGCTAGGTCCTCTTCTGGGAGGGTGCCAACCTCCTAGAGTTACCCCTCTAGAGACAGGAGGGGACTGCACCCTTCCTAAACACCTTCCCTGTACTGAATATCTTCAGCTGCTGTGCAAACTGCCCCACCCCATCCTTCTCATGCACCACAACCTCTTTTCCCATCCTGTTTGCCATGCCCTCACTCCTGTTCCCACCCACAGTAACTCAGAGCTGCTGCTCGCTTGCTAGCCCACCCTTTGTGTGAATAGTAGAAAATCCTCTTTCTTCCTACATTTCATCAGGTGTTTTTTCCCCATGGTTTTGTTTCTTTAAGAAGAATTCCCCGGCACAATTCCACTGATCCAGAGTCCTTTGCCTTGTTGGCTTCCAAGCGCATCTTGTCCTCGCATCTTATTAAACCACTGTCACATTTACCATTGACCTTTGTTAAGTTACTATTCTATAACCAACGAATTGTATTGCTGCTTCTCTCTTGCAAGTGAAGTGCATCACTCTTTCACTCCATCTGCAACACCCATTCACTCTAAGTTCTATCAGCATTCCTTTCTGAAGTAATCCCAAGAGAAGCCCTGATTATACAAAGCACTATCTTTGCTTTTAGTAACTCATTGTCTTTGCCAGTCTAGGTGAGCTACCAAATTGTCTGGCTATCTTACAATTCATAACTACAAGTTTATTCTGCTTTAGAGATGAAAATTTAAAATTGTTCTTAAGATACTGCACTTGGAAGATACAAAAACTTCTACTACAAAGTTGCATAGTATTAGTTTTTATAATTAATTAGACAAAGTAGATTAGCAGCACAAATACATAATTTTCCCCCCTTCCCTGTCCCCACCTCAACATCCTTAGTCATCCCTGAGTCCCACCCAAGATCGACCACCTCCAAAAGTTAAAGTATTTCATTAGTTTTGCACCATAATAGAACATATCTTCATTTCACAAAACTTCCATTTGTATAAATCAGAACCTGTTGTTTCAGGAAGCTCTTGAATTCCTCAGTTTACCATGGAATGATAATAACACCAGCAGTACAATCCCTCCTTATGGTTCACTGGAAGAGTTGTCAAGCATTGGAACAGGCTGCTCAAAGAAGTGGTTGAGTCACAATCCCTGGAGGTATTAAAAAGATGTGTGTAGGTATGGCTCTTGGGAACATGGTTTAGTGGTGAGCTTGGCATTGTTAGATTTATGGTTGGACTCAATGATCTTAAAGGCCTTTTCCAACCTAAATGATTCTGTGTACAAGATGTCAGATCCACTGGAGATCTTCCTGGCTCCCAGCCAAATACATGTGGTTTCTTGGTCCCTTCTCTCTCCAAAGTTCCCACTTATTAGTTTATGATGTAGGATTAAATTTAAGGCGTTATAACAGCCATAACCAAAGGGACTAATTTCAATCCATGTACTTCCATACTGAGATGGAAAGAAAACAGTTCATTGGATTAAAAAAGTAGTTTGAGTGAAAGCTGTTGATTAGGGGCCAATTCAAAAGTAATTTCCTTAAAATTGCTAATGAGAAGTGAGGCACCTTAAGTTCATAGCTGCTAGAGAGGCAGACCTTTCCCACCACCACCTTTAACAAGGTCCACTTTTAGAGTTGCTGGTCTCTGCATTTTGTGCTTTTTCAGTCCTCCTTTCCTCCACTTTTCCAGTCACACAGGCTATAGTAGTTTCCAAAATAGTCCGCAAGAAGAAAACTTATTTTCACTGGTATGAAACTAAAGTAGGGGAATTGAAGAAGAAAAAAAGAAAACAGACATCAGGAGAGTTGTGCAGTTTTATCACAGAATTAGTCTTATCTGGATAATACTGGCAAATACAGTATACTCTGAAATGTAGTACACCACTGGTCCTCTCAAAATTACATCCATCACATTCACTTGGCAGCCCAAGTTATTAGACACATCAGCTTCCCAACCTGGCTACCAACAGAGTCGGAAGTGCATTAATGCTGGGGCAAGATACCAGATATGCAGCTGCTGAGAAGCAGGTTTAGCCCCTAAAGCCGCACTCCAGTGGAGTCAGCCAGTCACAGTTAAACATTTCTGTCATTGCTCTATGGTCTGAGGGTGGGCTGAATCCCTACAAACAGCAACAAAAAAAGAAAACTCTGGAAATGTGGAGAACTCAATGAAAATTCACAGTAACAAGTAGAAGCCTGGTTTGCACTTTTAATAAAAACACAGCTGAAATATCCCTGGACAGAAAAAAGAGAGGAAAAGGAGGAAAGGAATAACTTACCTTTTCAAAAAAAATAAAAAATTACTGAAGCGTGGTAGCATCAAAATCGCTTTGTCCTGCCGAATAGCAGTGATTATCTGCTCAGCCACATACTCAGGCTCCAGCATGGGAATCAGAGTCGGCCACCTGGAAGAAAAGACATATCTTACCGTAATACAAATGGCTTTGAATCCACATTTTACATCACATAAGTCTCCATTTTGCAGTTATTCAACTAAAAGAAGAAATAATACCACAAATCCCAAGAACAACAGAACCTTCATTATGAGTGGTCATTGTTATTTGTCCTTTGCACAGTCTCTCATAAGACAAATCCACGTAGCCCTCCTACTAAGACGCATTAGGCTTTCATTCTGCTCCTAGATTTGTCATTATACAAGCTTACCAAGCAAAGCTACATCACTGACTTCAGGAGGTGAACAGGGGTTTAAAAACCAGAGAGGACAACTGAAGCATATGGATTCTGCAGAGGAAAGGACACAGATCATGTTTCACAGAATCACAGAATGGAGTCAGAGAATGCTTTGGATTGTAAAGGGACCTTTACAGGTCACCTAAGTCCAACCCCCCCTGCAGGAAAAGGAACAACTTTAACTAGATCAGGTTGCTCAGAACCTTGAGTGTTTCCAGGGATGGGGACTACACTACCTCCCCAGACAACCTGGTCCAGTGTCTCATCACCCTCATTGTAAAAAATTCCATGTTTCGGCTTAAATGAATAGTGAAGTAACAGAGGCTTTGCTATTTGTGTTGCCCAGTCACTGATTGGCACTGTTATCACCCATATGAGGCCCTAGAAGATGAGCAGGAAAAAAGCCTAGTTCTTGATGTTCGTAAAGGAAACAGAAGTACATAGTACGCTGTAAGTGAAAGTTGCATAAGAAAACTCCCAAGAGTTCACTTACTTGCTTTTATAGCCAGCAAACATCCCTGTGTTCATCACACAAGGACACACAATTGTAGTTTTAACGCCAGTCTTTTCAAGGTCTCTTATCTCCCAACTAACCGATTCTGCAAAACCAAACGCTGCAAATTTACTTGCACAGTAATCTGTAAAATAAATAATTACCATTAAACTTTTTGATTTATTAATTAAACTTTACCGAACAGGTTCATTGAGACCTACTACTGAGAGGTAACAGTTTTTGACAGAGAACAAGGACAAAACTATGCTCTAGTAAGTAAACTAAGTAGCCACAAGTTTGTTTGGTGTTTTGTTTGTTTGGTGTTTTGTTTGTTTGGTGTTTTGTTTGTTTGGTGTTTTGTTTGTTTGGTGTTTTGTTTGTTTTTTTACAGTACACAATATCAGCACTATAGTATAGAAATTATATATACACAGTACCTGCAGAAAATTACTGTTGAAAATAAAGTACTTTACAGAGTAGGAACTGTTTTCAGGATTAGATTACATTACAATTTGCTTTTGATGTGATTCACTCCTTTACTTTCTCTCTTCTGTTATAGACTAGCAGACAGGTTTCTCATCACATCCCTGTTATCACCTTTCCACTCTATACTAAACAACAGCAAACGAAATTATCTTTTCATGCCAGTCCTTATCTTTGAATCCACGCAAGGGCTTCTTACGCATGGAATTCAAGCTTTCAAGACTCTCTAAGGTGGTTTCAACTTGAAACTCAGTTTGTCTCCATTATCATTGCCTTGAAGATAAATTTTTCACTGTTGTCACCTTACTTAATTTTCCTCCCCCTTTACATATATTTTCCAGAAATGCTTCTGAGTTTTCCCCAGTCTCAATACTTTCTTTCCATCATTGTATGAGTCCTCTTAAAGAATGGTTGAGACGCAGAGAATGCTATGTGAGATATTGCAGCTCTGCCTCTGTACCACATCTGGATTTTAGTAGTTCTTCAAGCTAGGGAAACCTCTACAGGTTAACTTTAATGTGAAGTTCTCAGTTTCCCAAGTTCTATCTAGCTCCTAGGTCCCCTAACTGCCTTGGCAGTAAAACTTGTTTCACAGCACTTCCGAGCATCTGAGACACATTTTTAAAAGAAATGGACTATTTAAAGTCATCTGGTTTGTAAGAGTGACCTATATGCAAAGATCCAGAAACTTAAGATTAGGATTTTTTTTTCCCCATGAGTATTGATTGCAGAATTGAAATCAAACTAATTGTCTAAATGAGTATTAGATTTAATACACTACCTGTAATATAACTCACTCCAAACCTTCCTGCTGCACTTGACACACAAACCAAGTGCCCATGGTTAGAGGCCATCATTGCTGGGAGGAAGGCTTTGTAAGTCTGCAAGGTAAATCAGATTTTGAAGGTGGCATTTTTAAAGAAATTCTCCTTACAGTTTAAATAAGCTTCCCCCCACCTCCCACTATGGAGGAGAAAGAGAAACAAAAAAGAAAAAGGAGTTTCTTTGAACTCCAATCTGCAGCTACTAAGCTAAGACTTTCCAGGCCCCACCAGTACCACTTTCTCCTCAACACCAAAGACAGATGGTAACTTGCTGAAAGCTAATGATACGGCTTCAGCTAGTTGTTAAGTTTCTTAGTCTAACGCTCAGCACTGCAGTGTTTCAAAAGAGAGTTGTGTTCACTGAAAATTTTTTAAAATAGCAAAAAATTGTATTTCATGTCTCCCTTCTAGTAAATTAATTTATTCTTTGTGAATAATTTTTTTATGAAGAAACTGGAGCATGTTTTGATATCCCCTTTGCAACTCCTTATGATCAGAACACCATAGAGATGACCTGCTTTCACTGGAAAGAAGAGAAAGCAAATTAAGTTACTCATTTTGGACAAGAGTCCTACTTATTAAGAGCAGTGCCTGAATATGTGATATTTCTTACTAAAACTACTGTTACCACAAAACAACTAGAACCGAGAATTAGATACTCCTCTGTTACTAGAGCAGAAACTTTTAGGCTGGGCCTGCTTCAAGTAATATTGAGGGACTATAACATATAACTAGCTTTAGAATCTGGCAGATAATAAAATTCAGTTCTTAAGAGCATTTCTAAACATGAAGCAGTTTTGCTTCCACCCACCTACCCTAGATGTTCCCAAGGGATCCATCCTTCCACCCTTTCTTTCTTTTACAGACTTCTAGGCATATAAAGTAATTTCTTGTATCATTTCTGAGTGAACTTAGACAGAGTTATTTATCCTTGTATATTTTCCTCAGTTCCAGAAGTCAAAATTAACAGTGAAAGCAGGTTAAAAGAATGTTTTAGTACGTATATGCATTGTACAATTATTACCCAGAAGTGTGCCATCGCATTCACTTCCATAGTTTTTTCCATAAGTGAATCTGGACAATCAAGAAACTTCTTCCTAGTTGCAATACCAGCATTGTTGATTAGGATGGTAACATCACCGACTTGTTTTTTAACCTAAAACAAAATTCTTAAGATATTATGGAATAAATACAATATATGTTTTCCAAGTTTTGTATATGAAAGCCTAAGAAACAGCAATATTGAATATTTCAACTAAGTTGAATTTATTATGCTTATTACAGATCCATTTGGAACCTCAGGTTCTTGCATATTCTCACCTGACACCGTTTTAGGTTTGAGCTTACCACTGGACTTCGAAGGTATAGAGCCCAACAGCTCCACACAGGTTTCTGCTTTCGCACCTCTGGTTCCCATTGCAACTGTTTCAGGTAAGCTCTCTGCAATAAAGATTTAACTAACACAACAAATAATTTGCTACAGTAAACCTATGTTAAAACTAACAAGACTGTCTGTAAGGCCATTTCTATGCCATGCAGTGAGACACAGTACATAGATCCCTGGGTAAGCTCACCAGAACCAGGTACAACAGATATCTGTGGGGGTTGTAATATCTAAACTTTCACTTGTGAGGTTCCTTACGTTAGGCTGAAATCCTCTTGTGTTTTCCACAGCGGAACTTGAGCACAGAAGCAGTGCTGCCATACTACCTGAAGGCTGAAGCCAGCTTGCACGGTACTTGAGTCTTTTAATGAGCAGAAGGAAAACTGGATTCCCTATTGCCAGCATTAGTTGCCTGCAACACAACAGCTGAGGGATTCACTTCTCCCAGTGGACAGGGCAGCAGCTACTTAGTAACATCTTAATATTTCAGATATCTCAAGATTCTTCATGCTGTTCTACCGATGTTCCACTTCTGTGGACTGTTGAAGACTGACTTGTATTACACAGCATTTTTTCACTAGTGGTAACTTTTGCATTCTGCAGCACACACATTAAGCCAGACTTCCCTACAGCTTTCTGCAGGAGCAGAAGGAGATTTCTGCCCTTGTTGTGTTGTAATTAGAATGGGCAGTCACTTTTGATAAGAATTATTCCTCATACGCATAGGCAGTGAGAAAGACCACTTATATAATTCATTTCTTCCTTATGACCTTTTTATTTATTCAAGTATCTTGATTACTTCAAGCAGCTGGTCAGGAACTGAAGAGCTTATCTTAACAAACAAAAGCCAGTTTTTTACAAGTTTATTTCTCATTAAGACAACCTGAAAGAACTCCATATCTCCACTGATATTAGGTCTCAGGAAATAAAAGAAGAAATGAGGAAAGTGTAGGAAGGATAGTAGTTAGTTATGAACATTAAACAATGTTGTGAATAAAGGAAGTTTTTAGTACACATGCATTCACAGAAGGCAAAAGCCTTATAAGCTTCTGGAGCTTATGGTGCAGAAGCTTGTTTCTAGCATATTTGCTTCAATTAACACTAACAGAATCCTTATAAGACAGTTCCCTGAAAATAAATTGGCTAAAGAGTAATATCTACACATTATTTCAGTAATAGGAGTATAGTGGTTTTTTTTAGCTCCAGACTGAGCAACTTCCATGAACAGACTCACCTGAGAGAGCTACAGGCCAGCTTTCACCAAGATATTTTGACAGCTCTCAAAAGGAGAATGAAAATATTTAATGCAATATTTGAAGTGCAGCTCATTAATCTGAGCTACCAACAAAAAAAGGAAATGTATACTCAATATGCTGTTTAATTTGTGATTTCAAGATCAAGTGTTAAACATGTGCTGATCAGTTGCTTTGGAAAACTACATTGTTTTTATGCCACCTTGCCATACCATTCCAAAACATAGAATCTCATTCCTTAACAGCATTTCCTTTGCTAGGTGCCTACAGTGACTGAAGAAAGCACAAGCTGGCCAAGTAGGCTAGCACGTATAACAGTAAAGAATTTACCACCTATCCTTTATTCTAGCTTAACCTCCTCATCTTCTTTAAACTTGTTCCAGTCTTGGGCATGTTTGCTAATTAAGTAAGGGTTTAAAAAACAGAAAGCAGCCTTGGCAGGATTATATAGAAAAGCTTCTACAATAAAGCCAGAGCCCTCCTCCACCTTGGTCATTTTGCTCACACATTCTTGTCTGACTATTCCTCCTTCAAAAACTTGTTGTGTAGCAATTTAAATATTTCTGAAGCAGCACCACATGATCTCCATAGGCAGCCTGAGACAAGTTGTTCTATTTATTAACCTGAGTATGTATACCTCATCACAAGTTAAAAATAGTACACAGAGACATAAATGTAACCATTAGTATACAATACTTTAATACTGCCTCATATTTAGTAATTCTGGATGTTTTGCTCAGTACCCTAAATCTACCCTCTGGAGTAAATAAATACCTGAATAAGTGGTCATGCTTCTTTCGTGCAAACACAGACAGAGGTGGGGGATGTGGTATATAGTTTATAACTTAGTGACTGGAGCATTCAGGTTAGATAGGAGGAGGGGAAGAAGAACAGAACCTTGATCATCCCATTCCTAACTCACAGCAAAAACTTGAACTACCTCTTCTTTTATCACTTGCTTCTATCCATTCATCTTTCAGATGGAAATCAAAGCAGATTCAACTGCCTTCTTGCAAGCCAGACAAATAATTCCAGCTTTACAAAACCTCTGTTCATTCTGCTTCCTTACTAACTAGATGTGGCAGCTCTTTCCTCAGCAAATTCATTGTTTTAATTACCTTCTCCTCTCAGCTCTCCCCTGCATCACCAAGCCGAGACTCAGTCCAGGCTTCCACACTTTTGAGGCCAAGAACAGTAGACCTTTACTGAGCCTTATCCCTATCTCTTGGTGGTGGTGGTGGGTGGATAATGTCAGCTTTCCAGAGCATTAAGCCTCTTTATTTCTGCAGTGCAGGAAAGTATGTTCCAGGTGTTTGATTTAGGCCTAGGTAAGGGAAGCATTATGCCAACAGCTGATCTCATTAAGCATCTTTTTTTTTCAGGTATTAACACTATTTTCTGTTTGTTTCTGCATTTATAATTATGCTTTTATATTCTATTACATTATATTGCAACTCCCACAATTCCCAAACAGCATCCCAAAAGGCCTACTTTCCAAGAACCACAAACCCCTCTGTAACTGCCTGCAAGAGGTAGAAGAAAGTACTGGATGTTTTATGAGCACCATGAAATACTGCCAGGAAGTGTGCTTTTACTGTTGCTTCTCTGCACAGGAAAGAAGCTTCTCAGAAAAGTGGAAAACTGGCTGCAAACTGTCATCTTTATTAACAAGTAAGGAAAAACGAGTGGACAAGCAGAAAAGTATCACACAAGTGAGAGCTTGAAAGTGAGCATGAGCCCAGATGCAATTTTGCAACCTGATAATGAGGAAAAGGCTTCTGTTTCCTCACAAGTATCAAACTGCATAGAATTAGTGTCCATTTTCAAAGCCCTATATTCTTAAAGTTTAGCTGAAATTGAGGGAATAAAGTGTAGGTTAGAGGAGACTACATGCTTTCTGGGGTTGGGTACTTCTGGAACAGGAACATTGGAAACAAATTTTAAGCTACAGCTTGATAGCCAAAAGCTGTCCTTCATTCTGTTGGTACAGGAAAGCAACAGGGACACTCCATGTACAGGGGTTTTTTTGTTTTCATCCTACTAAAGTGACTTTTTCTGAGCCTCCATGTGGCAGATGAAGTACCAGAAGCAGATCATAGATATTTATGGTTCACATACATTTCGTTTTGGCTTTGAGATTGTTTTAACAAGCATACAGTTTTGAACCATATCCTGCCCTGCCTATATGAATTTGCTTTTCTATAGTCTTGCAAAACTCCAAGCCATTGTGTGATGCTGAATAACCCCAGGGAGACAAGGAAGGAACAAACCTGGAACTGTGCTGCCGCATCTTGCAAAGGCTGACACTGCATACTAAAAGCCAAAGTCTACTACACCACATTAAATAAACCATGGCACTAAACACTGAATACTAAAGTCCTTTTGTCACTAATAACATGGGAAAGTTGCCAGTATGGTGCAATGTCAGTTGTCAGGAGGACATGACATTTGTGAAGTAAGAGTGGCAGGGTGTTTTCTTTTACGTGGATCAACAGGAGGATTATTAGTGGATCAGATGTTAGTAAACTGCTGACAGAAGATTATAAGCAAGGAATAATGCACAGAGACCCTCTTAACTCCTGTCTACCTCTGTTTTCATCATACCTAAACTCTCTCTCTCTCACATATCTCTACACTCTCTTCTTTTACTGTTTGGCCAAAAAAGATCTGCTGCTGCTTTTCTCCATGGGACTGAAGCATTAACCCTCAAATCTGAAGGTTAGTTTCCACCTTCATAGCAGTGTCTTTCACATTACAATGCTTGCTCCTCCTCTGCTCCTCTCAGTTCAATGGGAAGCACAGTTACAGGCCTGTGGTGAGACACATGCAACTGCTCTGTGGGGATGGCAGGTGTGCAACTCAGCTGGCATAACAGAGGTGACAAGGGGGACTAAGGGTGATCAGCATTACCAGATTACAAACCAAATAGTACCAGCTTTTAACAAGCTGCAAGTCATACACAACCTTCACATATCAGAAAGGTGTTCTTGTCATTTTTGCACAGACAGAAAAATATAGAAGCTTAGAGAACATTATTTCAGCAACAGATTATTCTGGAAGACCCCTGAAGTACTTTTGTTTGTTTGGTTTTTTAAAAGAATTCATCCTCAGGCAAACACTCACTGTGGAAACTTTCCAGTCCAACAGTTAAGTTTAGCAACATTTTAAGCAAATAAGAACAAGTTGTTTTAATGGAAACTGTTAAACAATTTTAGCATTTGGCAATTCTACTAGTCTGCCCAAAATATCTAACCACTTGCTATATTTACAAAGCTCTTCAGAAAGGAAAGTAAGAAATATTTATGACTCCAAGATATATTTATTAATTCTGATAAAAAGCCAGCAAAAATCTGTTCAGAGCCATGGAATTATTTGAGAATTGCCTAAGCACTTAATCTTTTTTAAAAATATATGATCTTTACGGTTTGCTTGAAACACTGCTTTAGTTTCAATAGATACATTTTCTGAACTTCACCAGTGAGTTGAAATTAGCTACTGAAAACAAGAATCAGCTCTTTATTTTTAAGGGAACAGAGGTACGCAAGTCCACTCTAAACCCCAATATTCTTAACATACGTAGCATGTGCAATACATTCTGAATGAATTAACTTTAATATCTTACTTTGAAGTTACCAAAACTTATGCACGCAATCATGTTAGAACAGCATCAAAATCACAAATAAGTTACTTTACCTGATCAGCTACTCTGTAGACATCCTGCCTTTTGCTACAGTCACAGATATAGCAGTGTACTCTTGCTGCTCCTTCTTCTGTGATCAGTTGCTTTACCTCCTTAAGTCCCTCTTCATTAATGTCCCAGAGAACCACTGTTGCTCCAAGCCTGGCAAACTTTAAAGATAACTCTCTCCCAAGACCACTTCCAGCTCCTGTTATTAATACTATTTCACCACTAACATTCTTCTTCCATCTAGGCACAACCAAGAATACCAGCCACTCCAGAAAGTAATAAACAGAAAGTACAATTAATTGAAGCGTTTCCAGGTAGAAGTTCATCTTTAAGCTATTTCTTGAGATACCTGATAAAAGAAAATATTAAGTAGATTGGATAAACCATAAAGTGAAAATGCAAACAAATATTTCAAAATTGAAAAATATTTTCAGATCTATTCTAAACATTTCCTCTAGCCTGCTTCTGAGTGTTGTTTCAAAAATAAAATACAGGTTTAAATCTTCATATTTCACCTGTTTCTATTGTTTCTGTATCATCTCCAGGTTCTTCATACTTTCTTCCAGAACACAGCACAGAACTGATTTACAAATTGGCAGAGCCAGGAAACACCTGCCCTCACCTGCTTTAGAAATTTCCCAGCCCTGATTACTTGGGTTTCCATCTCTGCTCTGACAGAATATGGACTCAAGAACTAGAGTCAAAAAAGTGAGTTACCCCTAGAGCACCTTAAGGAGAGATGCATGGCAATCACAATTTAAAACTTATGGCTTGACCAAAACAATTTTGTTGCTCACAAGCCGGTACTTTAGAACAGAAAATAAAATTCATTTTAGGACCGCGACTTTTTTTTTTTGTGCTTTGTAGGCACGTCTTGTCATCAAGGAACAACAGGCAGACCAAATCACAGTTTGAACCCTGCTGAAAACCTACCAGCATTGGGAGCTTCAGAATATAAAATGCTTACAAATCTTTAGAGTGCACCAGGTAAATTACTGGCTTCCTCTGCTTTTGCAGAATGTATTGTTTAGGAATACATTACAAAGCTGTTGACTTTCTTCTCTTCACTTTCCTGCATTAAGCAAATGTCATTGGCCTGAATCTTACTCTTTCAAGTATGCTTTTAACTTCACAGTCTGTACTTGTTGCAGTAATGCTGACACCAAGCAGGCATTTAAGTCCCTGCAAGAATGCTACTTATTTCCCAGAATACAAATGCTATGCAAGAAATGCATCCTTGGTCAAAGCAGGTTTTAATCTTTGACTAACTATGGTTGAAAGGATTAGTATCTTCCTTCTCAGCTAAGGGCAGATTGTACTGGTGCTTACACATCAACCTTTAGCACTGCATGCCTGGCATGGTCACATCTCATTACACTCTTATCTATGCATACACGTAATCGTGTTTGACAACTGCCAAGAGATAAGTTACTTAGATCTCTGCTACTCTGAGCAAAGATCATGAAATTTAGCATGTGAACATACACGTGTTACCATGAGTTTCAGGTTTTGTATGTCAGAAAGAGCCAGTCCTGAATAGGGGCAGGCCACTGCCAGAACACAGCAAGTTATTTCAGAAAGCTTTCTGGCAGAAACATTAGGACACCTTAAAACTACAATAACAGAAAAAACATTAGTCAAACACAGTGGGTAAGGAAACAAGTTCCTTTTTTCTAAGGAAAAGGAGTCTTAGGGTGAATGCTTGCTGTCATTCATTTCCTTTAAAATGGAGTAAAAAGTGTGCAGAGGTTCTGGCATAGATGAAAGGCAGTAACACCAGTAAGAAATAGAAAAAATACCAAAACTGCACAGGAAGATTTTTCTAGAGCCTATATTGACATCTCCTGAGGCAGACTCACATAACTATAGAGCTTACTACGGATATAAGCAAATTGAGTTATATCTGAAAGTGTCAGTAAATTTCATATACGTCAAAACCCCAGCATTTGTTTTTGGAAACAAATTCTTTGCTTGGTCTAAAACAGAATCACAAGTCTTTAAACTAAATGCTGTTACAGAATTTAACTTGATTACACTAACTTAATTCACAACAGTTTTACAAGGGTTTATCAGACAGATTTCAAGTGCAGACTACTTTGCCAGCTTTGTTGGTACATACCTCATCCCTGGAGGTATTCAGGGCCAGGTAGGATGGGGCCTTAAGCAGCCTGAGGTGGTGGAACGTGTCCCTGCCCATGGCACGGGGGTTGGAAGTAGATCTTGAAGGTCTCTTCCAACCCAAACACATCTATGATTCCATGTGCCAATGCTCGCAGCCAAATGGCTTGTGTAGGCTGTCAGTGCCCACAAAACACTGGGACAGAATCAAAGCCAGCATCTGCATGGCCAAACACCTCTGCTAGCCAATGAGATTAAAGGTTGATCACACAATCAGCTGAGCAGAGTTCGGCAAGCATGAATTCACTCACTGCATGTGGAGAGCTGCAACACACCAGAACTGTAGCAGCCAAGACAGTCCAAGGACCAGGGCACAACACCACCTTCCTCCCCACCTGGAGAGATGCTGGAATACCTTGCTCCCCCTTGGCACACCTCACCTGCTATTGGAATTAGAATCATAGAATAGTTCAGGTTGAAAGGGATTTTAAAGATCATCTAGTTCCAAACCTCTGCCACAGGCAGACACACCTCCCACCAGACCAGGCTGCTCAAGGCCCCATCCAACCCGGCCTTGGAGACCTCCAGGGATGGGGCAGCCACAGCTTCCCTGGGCAACCTGTGCCAGTGCCTCACCACCCTCGTGGTGAAGAAATTCCCCAGTTCATACCCATTCCCCCTCATCCAGTCACTACAAGCCTTTGCAAACAGTCCCTCCCCATCTTTCTAGCAGCCCTTTCAGATACTGGAAGGTCGCTACAAGATCCCCCCGAGCCTTCTCCTCTCCAGACTGAACAACCCCAACTCTTTCGGCCCGCCCTCGTATGGGACTAGCACCAAACCGCCCCACGGGCAGTTTTCAGTTGCGGTGACTGGGAGAACGTCCCACCCCCGGCTCAGGTGTGTCCCCCCTGACCCAGGACCCTCCGTCCCGGAGCAGGGCTGGAGACGGGACCCCGCGGCCGCCAGTACCTGCCGGGACGGACAGAACAAGCTGCGGCCGAAGAGAGCAGAAAGCGTCCAGCGCGGCGCTGCGGGAGGAGCGGCCTTTATCCCGACATCCCGCCCGGGGGCGGGGCGAGCCCGAGCACAGGCTGCCCGGGGACACCGGCGGGGAGAGAGAGGGAAAACGGCAAACGGGAGGGAGGGAGAAATAAACGGGAGGGTGAAGGGAGAGGGATGGGAGAAGAAAACGGGATGGAGGAGGGAACCGAGAGGGAGAGGGAAACGGGAGGGAGAAGGGATACGGGAGGGAGAAGGGATACGGGAGGGAAAAGTTAAATGGGTGTGGGTTCTGGAGGGTGTACTGAGGGGAAAGGCTGTCATCGATTTTAGCCGTGGAGGAAGTTTGCAGAAACCTGCCGGGCAGTCATGGGCTTTGGGAGGTACAGGATTTAGGGGATGCCCGTATTGCTACACTTGAGGTAGTTGTGGCTCCGAGTTAAGCGACCTGCACCTGCAGGGCCAAGCCTGCTGAAAACTCTGCTGCACGGAAAGGGTTTCACTGGGGTGAATGTTCCAGCTGTGGTCAGAATACACTTGACTTGACTAATTTAGTAAAGTGCTTTGTATTTACTGCCATAGATCCTTTTGTCCCATAGAGCCGCATTGTTTTGGAGGTTTTTTAGCCTTATGCTCATCCTTAGGCAGCAGAACTCTGATTCTGTCAGGTGCTGAATGTTCACAACTTAAAGGAAAATCTTTGTGAGAAGATGATTAGTACCACCAGAAAAAGTATGACTGAAGGTATTCTCTCTGCTCTGAGATCGTCGGTATGCCTCCTTTCCAGACTAGGATGTCTGTGTTGCTGTTATGCTTCTGTGGAAGTATGAGAACACAACTTTTGGAATGTTACTTTCATCTGATGAATTAAGCAAACACTTGCTTACGAAATATTAGACTTGATATACTGCATAATAAAGAATATGAAACAGCAATTCATCGTGTAAGCTTCTTTAGGCAGCTTAATAATGTTTCATTTGACTCATTAATCTCCAAAGAAATTTTGAGAACTCCCTGTGTACAAGCACTTCTAAGGAGAAAGAATTGAGAAAACAGCTGCAATACATGCTGATGAGAGAGCACGTTACTTTACTGGCTTGATTGCCTTGGAACAAATGGCTCCCCATAGTGAAAAAAAAAAGAAAAAAAAGCAGGGTTTGAAAAGTTCTGTGCCTTTTAA
>WAAB01012351.1:137254-151972 GCA_013389865.1 Piaya cayana
ATCCTTAGGCAGCAGAACTCTGATTCTGTCAGGTGCTGAATGTTCACAACTTAAAGGAAAATCTTTGTGAGAAGATGATTAGTACCACCAGAAAAAGTATGACTGAAGGTATTTTCTCTGCTCTGAGATCGTCGGTATGCCTCCTTTCCAGACTAGGATGTCTGTGTTGCTGTTATGCTTCTGTGGAAGTATGAGAACACAACTTTTGGAATGTTACTTTCATCTGATGAATTAAGCAAACACTTGCTTACGAAATATTAGACTTAATATACTGCATAATAAAGAATATGAAACAGCAATTCATCGTGTAAGCTTCTTTAGGCAGCTTAATAATGTTTCATTTGACTCATTAATCTCCAAAGAAATTTTGAGAACTCCCTGTGTACAAGCACTTCTAAGGAGAAAGAATTGAGAAAACAGTTGCAATACATGCTGATGAGAGAGCACGTTACTTTACTGGCTTGATTGCCTTGGAACAAATGGCTCCCCATAGTGAAAAAAAAAAGAAAAAAAAGCAGGGTTTGAAAAGTTCTGTGCCTTTTAAAGAAATACACATTCTATTTAAAGTATTGTTGAAAGAGGTCAATAGATCTTTTCTTTCAGGTATGAAGTTTTGGGTCAGAGTCTATGCTTTTAACTATAGACTCTGTTTTGCCCTCAAGAACCTTCACAGAAGAGAAATTAATCACTGGATTAGAATATTTTTGTGAGATGCAATGTATAATTTTATTAATACTCTAAATCCAAGAGACTGTTGATAGCCAGACAGTGACACTGGTGAGATCTGAGTGAGGCTGCTGCTTACTTTTTGTGGACTGAATTATTTACAGTGGCACATTAAAACAAGGAAATGTAAAAATATCCCATTCATTTAATTTTTAAAAAGGTTTAAATAAAATACATGCTTTGTGTTGACGGGAGATCACAGAATCAAATGCAGAGATCAATATGATCAGCAAGTGTTCAATTTATTGAGCTTAGCTGTTTCTTTATATACCCTATTTGGTTACATAACTGTGTGCCCATGAGGGTATCTATAGTGTATTATTGGTTAAAGGTAGCTGTCCGTAAAGCTATTACTAACATATTATTGGCTAAACTACTGCACATGCTAAGAAACCAAGTTATACTAAAATTAACTATGATGATAGTTCTCTTTAATTGTTTTTCTTTTACTTGGTACTCATTCCCACTGAACTAGCTGCTGCATTCCTCCCAGCTGGCCCCTGTTTATCTTTCGGCTCTCTGCTTCAAGGCCTTGTTAAAGTTGTTCAGTATCAAACAATCTCACAGCATCCAGGCCTTGTTCTCTGTAGAACGTTCCCACAAAGGTTTCCTACTAGTAATAAACTCACTGAATAAAACCTAATGAAATAAAACTCACTAAATGGCTCAAATTTACTTGTGTGTATGATGAGACTAAAAATAACCTTAAAGATACGCTTTTAAAGACTGTCAGATTAGGGTCTTGCACAGTCTGGGGTCAGAGAAGACCCAAGTGGAATTGTTACTCTTAATTCAAGTCCAGAAATAAACTACCCTAATTTCTATTAGATGAGGATGTCTCCCTCTTGCCATGTTATTTTTGGACCAGTTTGTGGGTGCTGACAACATCCCAGGAGTGCTGAACTGGGACTGATGGTGTTTGTATGTTTTGTGTGACTTGACGCTGGATGTTTTCAAAGGAACCCAAGGTCATTCAAGTCATGAGCATGTTAGAGGAACTTTGTAAGTGCTCTCACTTTTCATTGTCTTTGGTGCTTGTGCTGTGTAAGTGTACTGCTAGTCTGTAGCTGACTTTTACCAAGGACTGCACTGTATATTGGACTACCTTAATTCCCAGAAAACTCTTGACATTCTTTGTTGGGTAGATATTGGCATCTCTAATGGAACAGTGTTACCAGTAGCACACTAAATTGCTATTTCTCCTTCATGTAAATCTGAGGGAGAGTCTTTATTACATGACCTGACTTTACCACCATTTAATCTTGATTATGGATGTGTTACAACATGAGGATAAGGTAAACAAAGAGTAAGACTTGTCTAAGCTGGATCAATGCAACTCTACGGTGACTATACTTCAGAATAGTAAAGAACAACAACAGCCTGGCTTGCTGATAGAGCAATACTCTCTTAAAAGCTTTCACATATTTTGTTTATAATTTCTATCAAAGCGCTCAAAATGTGATAAATATTTTGATATTAAAGCATTAATTACCCTCCCACTGCTGCTGAAGTGGAATAGTGTAATATGCTGGTAAACAGTCTGACCTTTCTGCTTTTGATTGGCAAGAAGTAGGAAAGGAAGTACAGGCAATACCACTGGTATCGATATACAGTCATATATTTTATATGCCCACAGTGAAGTTTGTAGAATCCTAATAAATTTCCAGTTGCAGCGTCAGCTACTTTAGCAATTGCGGTTACCATCATTGCCATTGCAGCATACACAGACTTGGTTTTAGTCATGTATCGCAGCTACCCAGGGAAGACTGTGTCTTAGTTTGAAAACCAGTGCCTTGCTATTAGAAGCCAAACATCTCCCGTGTTATCTATGGAGGAAGTAGGGTGAACACCACTTAGCCAGAATTCTTCAAAATTTACTTTTTCTTTCAGCAGAAGAAAAACAGTTGGAGCAAAGGAGATGCCAGTCAAAAGGAAAGATCATCTAGAAAACTGAGTTGCACTCTGAATTTTTGTTTACCATATGTGTTTCCTTTGAGTCATATTTGCCCTCTAGCAGGAGTTTACTGAATTTTAGTTCCCTCTGTCAGCACACTGAAAACTGAGGAACTGTAGAAGTGACAAACTATTATCCACTGGTGCCCCATTCACTACATCTAGGAAGAGTGCAAAGTCCTGTTTAGTGAGGGTGAAGAGGTGAGATGTGCTGCACTAATACCTTCTGTTCAAGGTATTTACTACCTACACAGCAAATACAACCACCAGCTTGGTGCACTGAATAGCATGCTTCTATCCCTTGCAAATCAAATTAAGGAAGGGACAACTGCTCATTGGAAGAGGAACATGCCAGCACAGTATCATTGCGACTTAGCCACTGGATGTCCAGATCCCGGAGTTCACAGCCTGTTAAGCTACCATGTTTCCACTATGATGGCTGGTGTCAAGACCTGATCCTATTTATTTCATTCCCTGAGCATTTTACTGTAGTGTGGTGAACCTGATCAGAAGTTATGAGTAAAACCCTGCAAGAAAATATCTGGGGTTTGCTTTTTCATCTGGGCCACGTCTGTGATAAAATTTACCATGTGCCCATACAGTGCAGAAAATTGTGTGGGAATAGGAGTGAAAGCCTGCAAAAGAAGACTTACTTAATTGGAGCTCCCATGGGGCATGAAAGTGTGGCATGGGCAGGAGCCTTTGACCTTGGCAACAGGTAGCATTATAGACAAGGGTGTGTCTGAAATTATATTCTTTACCCAGACAGGAATGCCTGTTACATTAGGCCTCTAATGCCAAAGTCCAATTATTCCTTGTCACTGTAGGTGACTATATCAGCTCTGATGAGTAACTGATAGTAAAAGTGGCATCTGCCCTTCAGTCATGGAAATGTGTGACAGTGCTGTTATAGTAGGGTGGTGATGATGATGATGGTCTGAAAGATTTAAACCCACATTTTCTGCCTCCCAGGAGGACATGTCAAATATCTGGTTGTAACTTCTTTATCAAAGCTTTGAGTCATGCTGGACAAGCAGGTACAGCATAGGTATCCAGCCTAGCTGATACCTACCCTCATCCAGCAGTATTAAAACGGATGGCTGCATTAGCATCAGCATCTCTTTGAAGTCATATATGCCATGCCAAGGATGCTGAATCTTCTTGAACTCTCCCCTCTGGGTGGACAGCTGTTCGGTCTATTAGTCCCAAGAGTGCTTTGGCATGAACTAGCTGGGAGTGGCAGCTGACGGCTCACTCAGGTGGCCAAGCAGCATTGGTTGAGCTGTTGTCTGCCTTCAGAGTTGAGCTATGTTATTCAGAACAGCAAGACAAATGAAAGAAGAGATGTAAGTAATTATAGTGTGATACAGCACTTCAGCAGTGCTAAAGCAGATGTTTAAATGTATGTGTCCAAGAGGTGTTATAAATCACGGCCTTGTTTTGCAATGTTATGATTTTCTATCACTAGAATTTTATTTGCAAATGCATAAGCTATAAATCTGACACACACCAAAACATATAATCACTAACCTGTTATAGTAAGCTGCAAAGAGATTGCTGTCGTGTAACTCTCTGCTTACTGATTTTGTGTGCTCTCCTGTGTACGTGTGGCATATATTCCTCATAGTATCGCTACATTTAGGAGGACTTAACTGTACTACAGGATGAAATGAGATTTGTCCTTCCTCCATGAAAAAAACCCTTTATCGATCACTGGTTACTTGGGGAGCTTGGGCTAAGACATTACTTAAAATAATATATTCCGTGATGAATAGAGTGAGGCAGCTTCCTACCATTTGGGACTTGGAAAAATTTCTTCCTAATAAAGAGTAATGCAGGGTTTCTGACACAGAAAAATTAGAGCAAGAAAGCAAAATTGACAAAAGAGATCCAAGGTCTGTAGTGATGTTTGGGAAATGAGGCAGCAAGTCTGATAGCCAACTAACAGAAAGAAAAGTTAGCATGGTTTTAATTCAGTGTATATGAAAGCAGTGGGTGGATGAGTGTGTTTTAATGCTGGATAAGCAGGAACTGGAGGAGAACATGGGATGGTAACAGCAGGGTATAACAAACCAAAGAAATTTAAACCATCATGCACTGGAGAGAAGACTACAGGTGAGGCTGTGATGGATACCTCATCTGGGCTTGTAGATCTGTGCCCTGAAGGAAAGTCAGGGCAAACTTGCAGGTAAGTAGGGACTGCATGTGGAGATAAATAGTAGAGGGAGAAGAAAACAAAGAAATAATGATTCTGTGCCAGATCTAATCTTCATTTCTCTGCTTTTCCTTTTATATTATGTTGCTTTTTTTCTTGATTCGTATGTATACAGTGTGGAGGTAGTGAGGTACAGAACTTTTGGCATACTCTAATGCGCTCTGTAACATGGCCACTAATTCTTTGAGTGTTCAGATTCATTCCATACTTGTATCACTGTAAGCTACCATAAAAAAGGAAACTGGTCCTTTGCTCCCCTGTCCTTTCATTACTGTGTGTTTTACAGGCCTCAAGGAGATGAGAGTTTCTAGCTCTGTGCACAGTGGTCTCTTGGATATGAGACGCTGTGGATATTAAGCATTGGGTTTTGGCTGTTCTCAAGTAAATTACTCTCAACAAGAACAGAAGTTACCTCTGTCCTTCAATGAAACTTTCTGAAAGCCAAAATATGCTTTCATGTCTTGTGATGGTCAGTTTTTTGCTTGTGTATTTCTCAGAAGTTGAGATAATGCTGCAAATGGCTGTAAGAGGAATAAAGGCTGCTACATTTCCCTGCATTGTTGGTCTGTAAATTGAAGAAAAATGCTATGAAGGGGAAAACTGCTGACACTTTTATATTAAATTTTTTATTAACTTTTATGTCCATGATATCATACTTAGTTACCAGCTGAAATCACATTTACCTTTGAGTGTCTGCTATTTGCAGAATCCCAGCATCGGTACTTTTAGATTTTTACTTGCCTTCTTCCCTATAATCTTGAAATTATTAGGGTTTTCAGCTGCACAGAAAATCCACACATAAAAATTTTAGTGAAACTATTTTATCAGCAAACGTGTAAATTCATGAACATTGACTGTGAAGTATTTACGAGAGCATATTGGCTTGGGCGAGGTTTTGCTGCATTGCCCTGGTTTCTTCAGAAGAGCCCCAAACCTGCTACTTTCTGAGGGATCCAGCTGGTATCTGAAGAAACCAGACATTAAATCCCCTTTCCTTTGCTATGTTTGGTTCAAACTTAAATGTTACTCTCCTGCATCTATAGTTTTGAATTTCCATGGTCCATTTAAGCTGAACAGTTCCTCAAGAGATGATAAAGGTGTACCGGCCCTCATTTCTACCAGGTGGTTCAAGAGGTGCCTTGGTTGTACACACTTAAGCTGCATGGTACACATGGTACTAAATGCCTTGCAAGCTGTTGTTTTCATGAGGTAAAATTCTGACCTAAACCAAGGAGATGATTTGTATTCAGGATGTTGAGGTTTTCAATGAGGCTATTGGCATTTGCAGTGCTCTCTGGGTTAGAAATTAGAGATTATAAGGAAAAGGGTATTTCAAATAGAAGGGGGAAAAAATCCCATCCAGACACATTTCCCAGCCCTTCTGTAAATGGTACTACATTTTGGTTTATATTCATGAATATATTTATACTGTGATGACTCTGCTATTTCAATTTGCCTACATTTGTTTGAAATGCATGCACTGCACTTGCTAATACATTTTCCTACAATAAACTGCTGTATCCTTCTGTATTACATGTAAGATTCATATTTCAAAAAATCACTGTTGTCACACTTCAGCTCTGATTTTAATGCCTATACCTGGGTTTTCATGTGTGAAACAGAGCATCATGTTGTTAGGTGACAAAGGGCTGATGCATGGATACCACAGCAACACAAAACAGCATAACAAAATCTCACTTTCTAAAATACATCTTCACCTATGGCATTAGTGCAGAAAGGAAACCTGTCCAGAAGATCTTTACTCTCAACTACCCCTAAGGAAAAAGCTTACCACTGCTATTGTAGCCCTTTTATTTTTCATCATATTTTATAGTAGAAAAGAATTGAAAAACAGTGCTCTATTAAAACTTTTTTCCACAACTGACTTTGAAAAGCCACAGGAAATTTTGACTTTTGTGCTTTTTTTAAAATTTCAGATATCACCTAGCTAAGTGGGAAACATTACCCACAGAGAACCCTGTGAAACCAGTTCAGCATTACAGAGGCAGATTTTTAACCCCTACTCCTTAGGTTATGTTTGAGTGCAGGATGTGATCTTGGCACTCACTGTGGCATTTCTCACTTATCTGCTTATGAAGTAGGTTCTTTGCATTTTCTGAAATATCTGAACTTCCAATTGCTCATTTAATTTCTGAAATATTTTTCTGTACTAGAGTTGAAATATATAATGTGTTAATTCCATAGCTCAAATCCAAACAAAACTGTTTCTAAAAAGTTTCACTGTTGCCCATTTAACTTCCTGTAGTTGAAGGACAGTTCCACTACTGCTCTTTTCCTTAGCCTCCTTCCCATTCCCTTAAGTTAAGGCTGGACAAAACATGACCACTGAACCTGGTTCTAGACTGGACTTTGTTTCAAAATCTGTCATGCTGACAATCGCTTGCTTTTTAAACACAAAGGGATTGTCTCTGAATTAAGGAAAGAGCTCTGGGAGCACTGAGAAGAATGTCAGACTTCACATATCAAGTAACATTCAGGGAAGAAATGGGTAAGAAAATAGCAACAATCATGCCCTGATTTAATCCATAGTGCACCCACATCTTCAACACGGAGTGAAGACTAGTTTTCTTGCATCTTTCCCTCATCTCTCAAAAGATCTAGTTGGACTTGAAATGTATGCAGGAGAGTAATATGGCTGGTTACAGTATGCAACAGCTTTTGGTTAAGGGACATTTCAACAGCTTGGAAGGGAGTTGAGAGGGGACGGGTGTAATAAAGCACTATAAACTCTCTCATAGCATGGATGAAGTGAATAATTATTTGGTTTCCCATGGTAAATAAGTAAGTCATAACAAGTGAATGTCATCTTCAAGTTACACATGGATGAAAAGAAATTGCCCTTTCCCTCAGCACCCTTAGTCCTGGAGATCAGACTGATTTTCCTGCTACAAATTGTAAAGCTTTTATTAAAGTAGTTTATAAAACAAATGCATACTGGTAGAAATGTACTTACTAACCAATGTTTCTAGTAAATACCTATTAGAAGCCCCTTTTCAGAGATTCAGCAGTCAGCTAAGTTATATATGAGTATTGGACACTCTATAAAGTGATTGCAGAGAATGTTCTTATTGTTCAGAGCAGCAGTTTAAAGAAAGAAGCATTTCATTTCAGAAAGCTAAAATACACAGCTGATCCGACAGAACTGATTCATGTACCTATACAGAACTGGTTGTAAAATATTTCTCTACAGAAGAACAGCCATCCAGTGTTAGACAAATATCTATTTAACCTGGTATTTTACTTCTCAAGATAACCAGCAGCATGTACTTAGGAAACCAGTGTAAAAACAGGGGAAAGCATACAAAAGCTATTTCCCTGGTATGTACAGATGCATTCAGTTCATGGAATTCTGAAGCCACAGAAAATAGTTTTGTGTTTAATAGTCCTGATGGATAAATGGAGCAAATACAGCTGATGTGCTCACATAATTACAGCAACTTCTGAATACGTACGCCAATGTTGCTTTTCTACCTTTTGAATTCTGGATAATCTGTGTTAGTTTTCCCTGGAAAATACTTTTTGTATGCAAAGTGCATGTCTTCAGTTTGCCCATACTAGTACGTCACTCATATATAGCTGAAGTCTTGGGGTTTTATCTGACTTACTTGCTTTCGTAGGTATGAGCATAGACACATAATATTTATATTGTGCAATCAGGGGAAGTGATTATTTATTGAAGGTACCACTGTACTGGAAAACAACATAACTGTTGCATCTTAAACGGTGATCCATGCATTGTGTCGTCTGTGGGTCATGCATAACATAATGACAAAAGTAACTAAAAAGGTAAACCTCTTCTCACTGGGCTTAAATTTTCCATATGGGGACATAAAGCTTAATTGGAAAAATTCCTGGGCATGTGCAAACTTAAATGGAAAAATACATAAAGAAGAGCAGATTAGCAAGGAAGGTGGGAAAAAGCTTCCTCTCACATTCAACAGAGACCCTTGTTCTTTTTTGGTTTTACTTTTTCTGTTTTGTTTTGGGTTTGCTGTTTGTTATTTTATTTTTCTAATTGACAGGCCACTCAAACTTCTTGAAGAAAACCAGTGAAAAACAGGGCTCTTTTCTGAGCAATGAAAATCCACAGGCCAACTTGTATAGCGTTGTCCTAAGGGTTTTCAGTTAGAAACAACCAAATGCAAACCTCAGCTTTGAAAATACAATTTCCAAATTGTCTTCCTTTATTTGCACTCCCAAATACTTGTATGTAGTTTTGTTTTGCTTGTTTACAATGATTGGATAACATTGGATGAAAAAGTAGTGTCGAGGAAGGTATCGCCAAAGAGATGGCCCAGCTTTCAACCTCATTTTCCCCATCTTCTGTAGAAAAGACCAAAAAGCCGAAAGAAACAAAAAGCTGCATGATTTCTCTACTAATATCAGGTGACACAGGAAGTAGGCAAGGGTCTGCTGCAAGTCCCTGTGGAGCAGTGCACAGCCACAGTGTCTGCCTGTCAGGGCCTGTCAGGGCATTCGGAACAAATGCCTATCAACACAGTCACAGCCCATCCTCACAGCAATCCTCTAACAGCTGCTTCTCTCCAGGATGTCTGTGAAGTGATTACAGAGATCATAAATTTAGCAAATTATTTTTAAAATCCATCTCTGAAGTACCACAGTCCTTGAAAGGAAGGAGCTGCTTCCCCCATAAAACCGCCTGGGAGCCTGCTGAAAACCCACTCTGTACTGACTGGTGCTACATTACTGGTCCCAGTAGGAACAGACTGAGTGAGCAGACTTCCTTTTTGCTTTCTTTAGGCTGTTGGGCTTTCCCCTTTAGGTTTGCACCTACCAACCCCCTCTGCTTCCTTCCTAGGATGAATGATGGCCGTTGATGCTCCATAAAACCAGGATGTGGAGGGGCATGGGCTGCACCTCTGTCATGCCCACACACCTCTCATCCCCCAGAACCACTCTCAGCCCCCATGCAAACCCTTTCAGAAAGAGCAATGATGTTATCATAGGGAGGTTTGGGTTGGAAGGGACCTTGAAGCCCATCCAGTCCCAAGCCACCCGCCATGGGCAGGGACACCTCCCACCAGACCAGACTGCTCAAGACCCCATCCAACGTGTCCCTGTGATACAATATGTGGAATATTTAAAAGTGGAATATTTTGATTTAAGCTAAAGTACAGTTAAGTTTTGTTTAAGCAGTTGTGGGTTTTCAAAGTTAGACATAATGTCCCTCTGACAGCATGTTTTCTTTGTCTGATGGTATGTTTTCCTTAAAACAGTGCTTTTCAGACACTGTCCTTTCTTGAAAACGATAATGTATTGTGTAAGGAATGATTTGTGCTAAACAGAGGTTTCCTTTTCTGTAATCACCTCTGTTTGGAATCCTTACTAATCTGAAAGGCAAGGTTAGGCAGAGACATGGAGCCAGTTCCAAATTAGCAAGTTTTGACTGTTGCAAAGTTTCATAACNTTCCAAAGTAGCAAGTTTTGACTGTTGCAAAGTTTCATAACATTAAAATTAGACCTTGGAAAGTAATAGAATATGCATAAGATTTCTGGGAAATTTATACACATGCAATCAAGTGGGAAATATATTCCGTAACCAGCTTTTGTCTTGTTGCATGCAACTGATGGAGATCACTCCCTCGTGTTGCCCAGGCCTGGTAAAGGATGCTTTCTAAAACTGCAAAATGAATCTTACTTTTTCATCTGAAGACATTTACTGTATAACCTGAACACCTCCAGGGATGGAGCACCCGCAGTTTCCCTGGGCTATCTGTGCCTCAGCACCCTCTTAATGGAGAATTTCTTCCTCATGTTTAACCTAACCCAGCCCCAGCTTCCAATATAAAGCCATCATCTGCCAGTAGACAAGTTCTACCCGCAGCTGCAGGTGCCAAACTGCATCCCCGTGTTCAGTTCTGGGCCTCTCACCACAAGAAGGATGTTGAGGCTCTGGAGCATGTCCAGAGAAGAGCAATGAAGCTGGTGAAGGGGCTGGAGAACAAGTCTTATGAGGAGCAGCTGAGAGAGCTGGGGTTGTTTAGCCTGGAGAAGAGAGGGCTTAGGGGAGACCTCATTGCTCTCTACAACTACCTGAAAGGAGGTTGTAGAAAGCAGGGAGCTGGCCTCTTCTCCTAAGTGCCTGGGGACAGGACAAGAGGGAATGGCCTCAAGCTGTGCCAGGGGAAATTCGAGCTTGACATCAGAAAAAAAATTTCATGGAAAGGGCGCTGGTACAGGCTGCCAAGAGGGTTGGTTGAGTCAATTTCCCTGGAGGTAAAGATGGGTGGATGAGGTGCTGAGGGGCATGGTTTAGTTATTGATAAGAATGGTTGGACTCGGTGATCCAGTGACTCCTTTCCAACCTAGTGATTATTTGATTTTATGACGCCCCACTCCATGTTAAGGACACCCCCACACCCTCCTCACTCGCGGCTCTCCCATCAGACCCCGCGGCGCCGCTCGACCACGCCGGGGCTGATGGGAAACGTAGTCCCGGCGCGGGGCGGCGTGGCGGGAGGGGTTCTGCAGGGGGTGGGAGTGGGGGTGCATATGCGTATGTGTGTGTGGGGGGGTTAACGTCTGCAAGCTCGTGCGCGGCGGCTGCCGCCCCCCCCTTCCCCCCCCGTTCCCAGCCTTCCCCAGCGCTACGCCTCCCGTGCCACAAAATGGCACCTGCCGGGAGGGTGGCGGCGGGAGTTCTGTGTGTCGGGGGTGATGCTGAGGGCCGCCATGTGAAGCCGTCTGGCTGGAGCTCCTCTGCTCTGTCTCAAGGACGTGATTTAGCAGCGGAGAGGAATGGTTGGAGTCGACCAACCTAGTGATTCTGTGATTCTAGGATGGGCTGAGAGAGTTGGGGTCACTCAGCATGGAGAGGAGAAGGTTCTGGGGAGACCTTAGAGCAGCTTTCCAGTACCTTAAGGGGCTACAAGAAGGCTGGGGAAGGACTTTTTACAAGGGCTTGTAGTGATAGGATGAGGGACAATGGGTATAAACTGGAGAGGGGCAGAATTAGACTAGACATGCGGAGGAAATTCCTCACCATGACAGTGGTGAGGCTCTGGCACAGGTTGCCCTGGGAAGCTGTGGCTGCCCCATCCCTGGAGGTGTTCAAGGCCAGGTTGGATGGGGCCTTGGGCAGCCTGATCTGGTGGGAGGTGTCCCTGCCCATTGCAGGGGGTTTGGAACTAGATGATCTTTAAGGTCCCTTCCAACCTACGCCATAGTGTGATTCTGTGATACAGAAATGTGGATCCAGTAGTGTTTTCTCTGAAATTAGAGCTTAGGTATGCCCCTATGAAGAGATTCCCATGAGTGGGAAAAGCACCTGGACACTTAGATGTGAGCATGTTTCCACCCCCTAGTTCCGTAGTGCAGTGGTTCATTGTTACAAGCAATATTAGAACCAGACCTGCTTCTCTGTGTTGTCAGGGCTGGTATCTCTTTCTCCACATCTGTGGTGTTTAAGGCTTAAACCATCTGAAGTTCCTGTCTTGTGTTCCCTGCAGCCTTTCATTTGGTGGTATTGTGGTTTCCTCAGCACTTTTGGTATCTGAAACAAATCACAGAACTTTCTCCTTTAGGAGGATCCTATCAGTCTCCAGTGAAACAGTTTGGAAAGCCTTAGCCAATCCATATTTACTACACATTGTAATTCTAGCAGTCTCCCAAGTTATCACCTCTTCAATATTTGGGTGCATCTCATGCACACCTTTTTCAGAACAGATATTCAGCTCTTCTAACCACTCCTCTCTTCATAGAGTCATAGAATTGTTAAGATTGGAAAAGGCCTCTAAGATGATTATCCAGTACAACTGTCAGCTCAACACCACCATGCCCACTAAATCATGTCACAAAATGCCATGTCTACCTGATTTTTGAACATGTCCTTCCTTCTCAATAAGCTGACTACTGTTTTATTCTTCCCTTCCTTTACTATCCTCTTCAACTTTTTTTTATTTCACCACATTAAATCTTAAAATCTAATCCTTTACTTGCCAGTCCCATTTTAAAAATGATTATGTGTGTCATAGTCATTCCCCACAGACCTCAGAAATTTAAGGAAAGATTTTCCACAGAGGAGTTTTCCCAGACTGGAATATCAGGACAACAAAATATGCAGGAGGTGGTGAGAGGCTGGTGGCAGATCAGTTCCCAATACAACAAAGTGAGAAAACTTCTTAAGCATCAGGAATATAAGAATGGAGAATGCATTGTTAATGACCCACAGGATCTGTTTTTTTCTTCATTTCTTCTGTTAGACCTGGAAAACAGGGACAGGAGGACCTCAGATACACATGCCTGTTGTCCCCTCAGAAAAACCTCTGTGAGGAAGTGAAACAACAGTAGTCAAAGCTGGGATAATAAAACGCATAGGAATGTGTTGACAAAATAAGGCACATAGGAACTTTGTTTGCCAGCCTGACAGGGCAGGACTGCAGGATGACCTCCTTCTGCTCCATGGGCCTGAACAGGAGCTAGTGGGGAGAAGACAGGTGGCAGTGACATTTCACTAGCATCAGTCCTCCTTGACTTCTTTTCTTTGGCACTTGGAGGGTGCTGGCTTGAATGATGCCAACCAATAAGGAAGTTAGCCACTTTAACTTACAAAAATATTACTGTAAAGTGCAGAACTCCTCTAACAAGAAATTGTGGGATCACCTTGTCCACAGGCAGAATTCTATCCAAACCCATAAAAATAATGGCTGACTTCTCTACTCCTCCTCCTCCATCTTTCTGAACATTCAAATATTTAAGTCATTCTCTGCAGTTTCCTAGTTTCTTATCCATTTCTTTATCAGTTCTGTTTCTGTTCTATCTCACTCCTATATGACTTTCATTATGTAATGAAATGTGAATGAAATTTGGGTATGAGTATTTGAAATTTGAGTAAGTGCTCAAGAACAATTCACCTAGCGGCTTACTTTCTTTGGTTATGGTTATTGTTTTTGAGAGAAATAGACCTCTATTTGTTCACCTGCCAAATATTTATCCTACCATCACAGTGTTCAAATGTGATAGGAAAGGAAAGCCACTGGGTTTTATTTCATATACTTCCCTGCAAACCTCCTTCATGTTTGGCAAACTTGCTTTCCATGTGGAAAATTGAAATGTAAACACCTTGAAACTAGCTCATCTTTTTAGCATTTCCTTTGAAACATTTAATGCATTCCCTAGCCAAGTTTATATTGAACATTATTTTGTAATGGCCCAATAATAGTAGTAGTAGTAGTAATAATAATAATAATAGAAAGCTTTCTGAGTGGCTGTAACTTGATATAGGGGCTGTTTGAAGACATAATGATCATTAGATGTTGCTGGTATTCACACATGCCTATCTTTTTGACAGCATACACTGGATGGAGCCACAGAAAACCACGAATGAATCGCATGTCCTGCAAAAGAAGAACATTTCAGTTTTTAACCACCAAGAATCACAAAATCATAGAATCACTAGGTTGGAAAAGACCCCCAGGATAATCAAGTCCAACCATTCTTATAAACTATTAAACAATTCCCCTCAGCACCTCATCAACCCGTCTTTTAAATACCTCCAGGGATGGTGACTTAACCACTTCCCTGGGCAGCCTCTACCAGTGCCCAATGACCCTTTCTGTGAAATATATTTTTTTTATGTTGAACTTGAACCTCCCCTGGCACATCTTGAGGCCATTTCCTCTTGTCCTGTCCCCTGTCACTTGGGAGAAGAGGCCAGCTCCCTGCTTTCTACAACCTCCTTTCAGGTAGTCGTAGAGACCAATACAGTCTCCCCTAAGCCCTCTCTTCTCCAGGCTAAACTACCCCAGCTCTCTGAGCCGGTCCTCATAAGACTTGTTCTCCAG
>WAAB01012353.1:1350-17984 GCA_013389865.1 Piaya cayana
TGTTCCACCAGTAAGGAACAGATCTAATAAAGTTGCTTTCAGATTCAAATTTTATTTCTGAGTTCTCAAACATGCTCTAACACCATGTCAAAATGTATATGTTCATATATATAGAAAACTAGCTAGTACTTATTTTACAAGCATATTTTATATATGCTTTTCAGTGCTAAATGAGGTAATCTTTCCTGTTATAACAATTCTGTTTTGGTGCTACTCACTGATTCATTCTGACAGTCATTGAAAAGAAGAATACTTTTCATACAGGCTAAATATCTAAGTTATAAAATATATCTACATGACTAGGAACATAGGAACACATTGAAACCTTTAAAGGGGGATTTTCCAAGAACTAACAAGACAAGTACAGAAAAATGTTGCTATGATGTGGAACATTTTTATCCAAAGTTATTGTACTAAGTGGGGTAAAACAAGGACATTATCCAAACACACTTTAATTAACAGATATCTAAAGCATGCCCTGAATGCAATGAACTGTGGATAATATCTTAGATTTTGTTGAGAAGGATGAAGTTTTTAATCCCTTCTGGTGTTTTCTTCTAAGCGTTCCTCTGGATATACACATGTGCCATTGCAGTTTTATGTGGACCTCAGCAAATAATGAAACCTAAGGATCATACTGGAAAATACTAGCTGACCATAGTGAAAATTACAATTTGCCTTTTCTTCCATAGATTAGACAGAGGGTGATATATTTTTTTTCACTGAAAGAGGCATGCAAAAAAATCCATACTATGACATGCCTTATGTATTCATTTTGCATTAGAAACTTCTTCAAAGAATGTATTTAATCTGAAAAGAAAGATGGAAATAGCTACAGAGAGACCTCTGCCCTTTTCTGAAATTAACTTACATGCATTTCTGTTAATAGTGTTCTGCTGCTGCTGCCACGGTACCCGACAGCGTAATAGACATCAAGTCTGGAATGCATTTGATGTTACAAAGAAAATAATGAGATTCTTTATCAGAACTTTTTTTAAAATAAATGATCTTGCTGTAGACAAATAGTAAACATTTTGTATTACTGCTTAGATGAAGAAAAACCTCATCCTTCCATCATTAACTCCACTAAATCTGTTCTTCAAATAGATGGAAATAAATTTTCTGTTATATTTTGCCCCATTTTAGGAGCTCTTATCTTCCTGATATTGCCTTAATAAGGTTATTAAAAAACAATAATCATCTCCCAGTGTAAATGATTCTCAAATGTGCTATTAGCTAATGACTAATGTTAGTAGTCTTCAATTATACATTTCCAGGAACTTTTTTGCTTCACTCAGATATGAGATTTCACTTTGCAGTGTTGCAAATACAATGTCTTGCCCATGAAGAAAAATTTTCTGTTTATCTTACATAACAGCAGGAAATCCCTGTTCAATTTTCTTTCCAAATTTCTGAAAGTGATTTGAAAGACCTGTAACAAAGAATTCCTTGGGGTTCTCAAACTAAAAGGCTCATTCTTGCTATATTTCCATATTAATTGCTTTAGCTATTACAAATAGCAGTTCTAATTGGCTTTTGAAGACTTTTTGAACTTCAGTAATTAAGCCCATAAGGTACTCTTAAAATTGTTGGCTCTAACCTGCTGTCGTCTCCTTGTCTGCCCACACATCGGGTAATTCATGCAGACTCACTATGCGGTCCCTCCCTTCTTTCCAATTCTCTACTTGGAAATTCACAGACAGGAGAACAAAGGAAAATACAGGAAGGTTTTGAATCTAGGAGTAAATTAATAATCTATTAAATTTAAATCTGTTAACCAACAAAAAGAAAGAGAAAAAGGAAAGAAATATACTCATTCTGAAGACATTGTCTCTCATATCCTTTTTCTTCCATAACTGATTGTTTTTTTCCTACTGAGACAGTTTTGATGGTACTGTGGAAAAAAGTTTGCACAGAAGCTTCAACCTGCAAAAATCTCACTTGCGAGAAGTTTACATTGCTAAGAGAAAAACAAAACTCGGTTTACCAAAAAGTTCACTGTCATTCTGCATCACTTCAGTGAGATTTATACCAGGATGATACATCTGTTGTTGTTTGATCTTGGAAGTTAAACATCCCTGTAAACCATCTGAAAATCTCCTGCAAGATAAAAGTAAACTACAAATTCACAACCTATCAGTTGGTGAACACCAAGACACACAAACAAGTCTGTGTGAGGCTTTTATTTGCTCTATTGCTGCTGAGAGGTTGAAAGATCCACAAGTGGTGAAGGACTGTGGTACGATTTTTTTCATGAAAGCCAAAGAAACAGCATACTTTTGGTGTCAGATTCTGCAGATTCCTTCTGCAGCAAAATTTTTTATCAGTTGTTGGGACTGTAGATACCTGGAACATGATTCAGTAAACTTAATCCAATCCTATCCAAGCTGTTCCTGTGTCTCTGAGAACTGGTAAATGAAGCTGGAAAGAATTAAGATGCTCCCACTTTTAAGCAGGGTATCACTGCAGAATACAAAATAAGACTAAGCACCATTTAAGAAAACCGAACCATGTAGTGAAATTCAATTCTTGATCAAGACACTCAAAAATATGTGTCTTTGGGAGGGCATCTGCTAGGAGGAGTGTCCAAAGGCCTGGTAGAGACAATGGAAATCTAATAAATATAGGCGATGGAGTGAAGAGATTATCCTACTCACAGAAGAACAGAAACTTCATAGCTGCTCAGTTGTATAGCTTTTAAAGTTATTAATGGTATTGACTGAAGATTTCAGTCAGCTGCCTACAACGTACTGAAATTTGAGATAATATTTCTTCCAAAGAACGTATATTTCTCATGGAGACTATGTCCTGCCTAGCAGCTCCATGTACATAAATACTTCAGGGCTTCCTAAATGATGCTAGAAACATATGTGGGAATATAATACATGTAGGCACCTAAATTAAGAGATTTAATATAGAACTGATTCCTAGCTTTGGAATTCCTGATTTTAGTTAGCTCCAATATAAGATTCTTGAAACAAGCTTCTCATAAGAAGGAATATACCATGGACCCTGTGGAATGAAAAAAAGACAGTTTGCACATCTCTTACTGACAGTCACAGAGTAGATATCTTAAAGAATTATCCCTTTAACAAACATTATCTTTCCTACAACTTCCACACAAATCCTCAAATATCTTTATTTTAATTTGAACTAAATCAGTCTTTTTGCATTGAACAGGAGGAGAAAAAAAAATAGAAAAAACAGAGTAGTGCAATCAAGTCTATAAAAAGTCCAGTGGAGATGGCTTCTGAATTTTGTATCCATAATTACAGTTGCAGTGTTGGAGCTAGTGAAGGACATGATTTTGCAGCAAGTTTAAACTAACCTCATTTTCACATTGTCTGCAGTGCCTACATTCATGTTTGGTAAGGAACACTAATAGATAAACAGAAAGGAAAAAGTATGCCACAATCCTAGTATCTTGGAGAGGAGAGAGTCTGTAGTAGTTTCTTAAATATAAATTAAATGGAATTTACTTTAATTTTCTTTCATATTTTATAACATATCTAGTATTAATAAAACACACTTTCCAGAAAGGGTTCAAACCATTTCTCCTGTATCCTTCATATTTTTTAAACTTATAATATGCACTTATTCAGTTAAGAAATCACATACAAATTTATATGCTTAGAGTAAAAAAAAATCTACTCTGAAATACCTAAAAATAATTATCAAAACTATAATATTTCAAATATTTTCATGTATGATTATTTCATAAATATACAGTTTTTTACAAACATAGAATCATAGAATAGTTTCAATTGGAAGGGACCTTAAAGATCACCTAGTTCCAACCCCCCTGTAATCTGATGTGTAGATATAGACATTCTCATGAATAACTGTAGGCACATAAGCATTTATATGAGAATAAAATCTAATGCAAATTAAATTGCAGTGGGATAAATAAATGCCCCCCCAAAACAGCTTATGTTTGAAATATTTCAATATAAAAATATAATTATATGAAAGGAGATACTCTGCCAAAGTCTACAAATTGAAGACAACATTTTTAACTGAAAATAGCCCAAAGGCCTTTGGAAGAGGAGGGAGGAAAACAAATTGTAAATGGGATTTTAGACTGTTGAAAGGTCAACTATCTATGAAAACCATTTTAAAAGAAATCTTTGCCCTTTCTTCTTTTCCTAGACTCATACTTCCAAGGAAAAGTGGGCCAGCAGTCTCACTCCCAGACACTATGGCTGCATGTTGCTGTTCTGGGCTGATAAAGTGACTATACTCCCGAGTTTAGCTAGATACCCATAAAAGGATGAGCAAAACAGGTCCTCAGCATTCTAAATACCATGTTCAGTGTTCAATGAGAAGGTATTTAGCAACTCACCACTTTTGCCAGGTTGCTTTAATACAGTCTGGGTCATTTGAACAAATCAAAGGCAGTCAGCTCCAGTTTCAGTTGTTTTTGACAAAGAAGTTGTCCTGCTGTCCTGAAGCTAATTGTATTCCTTTATGAGTACCTGAAAGCTAGTCCAAAGCATAAGAAATGATTTTAGAGATGAGACAAAATATCCACCGAGTTTAGCAGTAACATGGTTTCTCTCCAGAAATTAGCCATGATTATTAACATCCTTGTATGACAGAGAATTTAAAATTATGTCTATCTTTATGCATCAAAGCAGTTGTTTTCACTGAAGACTCAAAAACTAAGGTAACTAAAGATTTTTTTTTTGTTTTATAAATATATAGGCTTCCACTCCTGACCTTACTTCCTGGTAAAATACATAATTCAAATGAAGATCTTATTTTTATGTACCTAATTTATAGGCTTAGTAGCCTGAGAGTGCATTTACAAAACGTGAAACTGAGCAGTCAATAAAAATCACATTAAAAAATAACAGAGGATAAATCCTAGAATAAAGTTAAAGCTGTTTCTTGCTCCATTAACAAAATTGAGTATCCGAAGGAAGTAGTCTCCATATTAAGGTTTACAGATGTGAAAGTTCATTCATCTAAAAATAAGTTTAAAAACCCAACAAAACACAATATACTGAAAACTCAGCAACATTGAAATCACCATTCAAGCAGAAAAATGAACAAATATCTAGAGAATCCTTTTCTCTCCTTCACTCTCTGAAGAAAGCAATCAGCTCTGTCACAAAATTCTGAGAGATGACCCCTTCAACATGTATTCATGACCCCTTCAACATGTATTCATGACCTCTTCAACATGTATATATTCAACATCAAATTAGGATACTTTAGGTCATATGCTTTACATGTGTTCTGCATGCATACACATACATAGCTATACATACACACAATATTAATTTAAACTGAGTAGTCAATATTTTTAAGGTGCTAGTATAACAGTTCACTCGTGTAGTACATTTGTAATGAGTAAACATCAAAAAGATTGCTCTCTCATTATAATACAATCAGAGGACATTGTGTTTTACTGTCAGGTCACTTGTGTATTTTTACTTGCCTTACAGCAGATGAAAAAATATTCTGCACATAAGCTGTGCAGATGATCTAGGACCAGAAATGACCGTAGTTCAGCAAACACAATCACAGCAATTTCTTCTGCTGCTGTTCCCCGGTTGGTCTCTTCCAACCTGATGATTCTATGATTCTATGCTTGGTCATGTTGCCTGACAACCCACCTTTTCCTTCCCAACCAGAATTCAGTCATTTGGCTAAGTCTTTTTATATTATATATTTTTATATTCTATGATAATATAAAAAAATATATTTTTATATTAATATATAAAAAGAATATAAAAATATATGATATAAAAAGACTTAGCCAAATGACTGAATTCTGGTTGGGAAGGAAAAGGTGGGTTGTCAGGCAACATGACCAAGCAGAAAAAAAACCCGCATGTCTAAGAAAATCAAGACACATTGTTGGTGTTTGTTGTTAATGCATTTTGAAAATTTATTCATTTTCAAACTCCTACCCATTTAGATACAAAAATTTATATGTAATATAATAATGCATAAAACTACCTTGAAGTACTTTATAATATCTCAATAATGCATTTTGAAGACTTATTACTAGTTTACTGTGGTGTTGTTGTGTCTGCATAAGGCCAGCTGAGAGACAACAAGTCTCTGAGCTAATGAGATTTAGTTCATTCCTTGCTTCTACCAGTAACTAAACCCACTACATTATAAAAGGGACTGGAAAATACATATTTTAAAAACATCAAAAGGGAGAATTTCTCATTCTGGCTCAGAATTTTCCTTAATATGATACTTCTGGAGCTGGCAGGCAGCAGATGTTCTAAGAGACAGGCAAGTAAATTGATGTTTGCCTAAAAAAAACCCCAGCTAGATACACAAGCAAGTATCTGCCTGTCTGTCTCTCTGTCTTTCTACTTAAAGAATACTGAAATCATGTCTGAAGTTCTATCTGACAAATGCTTACATTCGCTGATAAACTGCTGCTGGATCCAGCAATTTTGAAGAACATCTTCAGGACCTGGATCTTTACAAGGTGTAAATGGAAAATTACAGAGGATTGTCTCCTCTCTTCTCACTTCATTGTCATCTATTCCTACAATTTAGAGCACTTGTTCAACAAATAGAATTCCTAATTTCTGCCCTCTTCCCTCTGATAGAATTCAGACCTGACTCCTCACTTCTCCTGAACTCCATTATGCAAAATAAAGCAAGTTTAAGTTGTTTTGTTTTGTTGCTGGTTTTGAGTGGGAGGTTTATGGGGGTTTTTTGTGGGTGGCTGGCAGGGTTGTTTTGTATATGTGTCTGTGTGTTTTTTTGTTGTTTTTTTTTTTTTTAAAGAGAATATTTAATGTAAGATACTGAGACAGACTCATGAGAAAACTGAAGAATTTTCTTGATGTTCTGTAACTTGGGATTCTGGATGAAAAAATTATGCCTCACCTATTTGTCTAATGCCATTTGACATAATCTTGGATACCTGACACAGTTTTACACTGCCTCCCACAAAGGCATCTGTCAACATAGATCTACAGTAATGTCTATCTAGATGTCCTTCTGTGACTCAGGTATGTCCTGTTCAGGCTGTCAATTATTTCTCCCTTGTCTAATATAGGAACATAGAAACTACCTCAAAGTTCTGCCTCATCTTTGAGACATTTAACATTATTGATCAATCTCGGAATAATAAATAGGGGACATAAATAAAACAAAAACATAAGAGTGAGTTTGGAAAAAATGAGCAACAAGTTTCCATGGAAATCAAAAGTATTAAGGATTCATAAAAGTAGAGAATGTAGCATCATCATGAATGACACATCAGAAGAAAAGAACAAGCAGATTTATACTTTAAGACTGATTAGCTTTGTAATTCTTACAGACCATCTTACCAAGCTGTGTTAATCATAGTGGTTTTAGGCATTATTGCCATCAGCTAACACTTATCCTGATGTCAGAGACAGTGCTCATAAAGTAAGTTGATAATCAGGTATTCAGCAGCTTTCTGACCAATGTATCTCACAGCCCAGCATACTAAAGCAAACTGCCATCCATTTTGGTTTCGATTAATACACCAGGCTGTAAGTGGTAAGAACCAAAGATAGCCACAGATGTCCTTCTCTTATCCCTGTTATAGGAGGACAACTCCTGTAAAAAAACATGAGGGATGCATAAGGAAATAAGATCTTCAGTCAGCAGATCATGCAGGGCCCACCTCAAAAAAATCTCAGGTTTCCTTAAATATTTTGCTTTCTAGAACTGAAAGGTATTTGATGGACATAATTTTCTTTGTTCATATCAAAGAACACTCTACTTTTGGTAAAACAATTGCAATATTTTCAGTGCTTCATTTCCTGCAACATTCACTATTGAGGCTCCAGAACTTTCCCTCCCTGCTCCCATCAAAGTAACCATCTAAAGGAAAAAGGTGTCTAAATGTTTCATTGCATGACTAACAATACCTATTTTGTTACCAAATAGATATGGAATATCTTGCATTTTAAGAGACAATCAAGCTTATATTAGTAGACTAAAACATCCAGAGAATTTAAAAAATCAGGAGTGAAGTATCTTTTAGAGGACACATTTCCGTGACATGAAGGTTTGTGATTAGCTAGTTACAGGCAGTTGTCAAAACTTATGGACTTTTTCTAAATAAAGTTTTTTAATTCAACGAATTAGAACAGAAGTGTAATCTATCTTTTTTTGTTGTTGTTATTTAAATACTTGCCATTACAAGACCATTTGTTTTGGAACTTGAAATAAGGGAACATTAATTTTGCCTATGCTAAAAGAATTTGTGGCAGGCAGCCACAAAGCCTCTCTTATGTATTGTTGCAAGCAGCAAAATTTTCTGGCATGGAAAAAGCATGACATCAAAAAATGGTGCAACCATGATTACAAGAGAAGAAAGAGTTGTTATCTGAATCTCTTAAACTTCTCTTCCAGTGCCGGAGGACAACACAAACATATGCTTCAAGTAAACATAACACACTGTGTCTTAATTTTGTAGAGCACTCTTTCAAACCATATTTATCCATTGGGGTTTTGTAACATATAGCCTACAATGTGACTCCTGTTCCATGTACAATTTCTTTTTCTATCAGATTTAGGAATTCCTAAAAGCTGTATTCAAAGCTGACAAGAAGATCTGATTTGAGACATGTTGTAGATAAATTAATTAGAAATTATTTCTACTAGTACATTGGAAATACTATCTATTATTCCAAATACATTCATTTTAATGAGGTCTCAGGATACTGCAAAGATTTTCAAAATAAAGTTTGAATGTGCAGTACAGCTCCACTTTGGTAATACAAATATAAGAAGTTCTGATTACAAAGAGGCTATGAATCATTGTGATTGCTCTGAAATATAGGTAGAGGGGTTTCTGAAGGCTTTCAGAAGAATAATTTTGTTTATTTTTCTGTTAGAGTTTGGATAGTTTTATACATATTTGCATATATATCTTCTATGTTTTTTATACATGACCCCACCTGGAGTATTGTGTCCAGTTCTGGAATCCCAAACATAAGAAGGATATGAAACTGTTGGAATGGGTCCAGAGGAAGGCTAGGAGAATGATCTGAGGGTTGGAGCATATCTGCTACGAGGACAGGGTTTAAGTCAAGGCAAACACACTAGTGATTCAGGAAAAAATTCCATCTATCTCATTACTCATATTCAAAGGAAGATAGAAAAAAAGAGAGCACAGTATATCCAGAAATCAAATGTGTCTGTTCTGTTCATAGACAGAAGTCAGTAGCTAGCAGCACACACAAACACACACACACACACACACACACACACACACACACACAAAAGAAACAGAAAAAAGAGTGACCACAGCTCACCCAGATGCCAGTTGTCTTTAGTTCTTCTGAGTATCTTCTACTGTAGCAGGTGTTGTCATAAGAGCATGGTAATGATGCAGTGAAAGAAGTGCAAAAACTGGCATCTGCTACTGAAAAGACCATCCTGTTCTTTCCAGTCAAACTCATGGATTTTTTACCATTGTCCTGCTAGACAATTGATTTACAGCTGTTGATTATCTGAGACCTCTGATCCAAGGCAGTCTTTTTTTAAAATATTAATTCCATCTTATTCTCTAAGTCACCATTTATTTTACATAAATAGGGTTAAAACATAAAATGGTCATGTTGTCATTCTGCCTGTGTTCTTGTTTTAATAGAGGTGGAACCCGCACTTGAAATAAGGCTACACAAATCTTTACCTTTTAAAAATTGAATAACGAAACAAAAATGTGATCTGTGACATCTTTCCATTTGACCCAAACAAATAACTTTTATTCCTAGCCAAAAAAAACCCAACAAGCAACTTTCCATGACAAGTAGAGGCATTATTTCCTTCATCCAATCAAAATATTTCAATTTAATTCTCATCTATTTAACAACAAAAAATCAAGGAAAGGAAATGCCAAAGGCAACTTTCTTAAAATCTGATATAAGCATCAGGCAAAAAAATTGCAGCAGTTCCAGCTACTTTCAGATTTTTAAGAATAGTACCTTGATTATCTAGTATTTTTACAACCCAAGTCTAACTCTGCTTTTTCCTAGCTGTAGTAGAAAATGTATTCTACAAGATTAAACTGACCAACAAACAAATTGTTTTTCTCTGTAATAAATATTTAGAAGTTTATACACACTATAACACTGAGAACAGGAAGGACAGAGAACAGGTGAAGACAACCCATTCTTGAGTTACTATAGGAAATAGGATGAGTTCAGTTGAGCAATTAATAAGATTCAATATTTCATTTAAAAAAGAGAGGTGTGACTTCACACTGACCCATGCATAAAGCTTTCTATCTATATAATAAATACTTAACAAGAAGAGGAATGACATAGTTTTCATTGTTTCCATGTGATCTTTCCACACGGCTTTAGGGAGGATCAGCACTTGCTACCCCATGCATTCATGTGGTCAGAGTCTTGTTAGTGATGTGCTCTTTTGTCCTCTGTTCCTGCAGATACACAAGTATGCCAAATAAAATATATACCCATGTTCTAGGCTTCCTGTTTTTTGAAGGCGATTACAAACCATGTGTTCGCTCTGTTTGTATAGAAGACATGATGTCTATAGCATGTACAATTTGTTGAATGGAACAGTTATTTTAATGTTATTCCATCACCATCTAAACTGACTCATAAAGTTAGAGATTGTAAAATGTCAGTTGTTGGTAAAACCAAGTTGGGCTGATTCTGTGGCTAAGTTGTATACAGAAGCTGCTTTTCAAAGCCTGCTGCTGAAGTGCACAACAGGTCTCTTGGTATCTATGCTATTTTCTAGCCTGCCTAGGTGCACATAAAACTCCTTGAAAATGATTATCATGCTGTGCAAATAGAAAGGTGAGTGGCTACAGCTAACAATAAATTTTTCACTGAACATGTGGCCTGTGCTGGAGCAGGCTACATATGCAGAAACAGAAGACTAAACTCTAATCTTACACTTCACTTCTATTTTACTTCCCAGATAACTTTCTATTTCAGTTGTAAATTGTGTATTCACCATATCCTTTAATCTTCTTAACTTAAGTCCAGTCAAAATAAGCAGAATTTAATTAAGAAAGCTGCAAGCAACCAAATCATCTCTAGCTGGAGAAAGAAAAGCAAATGACGGTTGTGTGGATATAATAATGTGCTGTGATCAAGGCTGAATCATAGCTGAAACCCAAAGCTGATTGTCCCACTGTGGGTTGAATGAAATGTGAAAAAATAATTTAATGCATGCAAAACCTTTACAGAGATTCCTAAGTGAATTGCAAAAACTAAGGTAGTTGTTTTAAAAATAAATTATATTTCAGTGCTTCCATATGCTTACTAATCTGTATCCCTGGACATTTTATATGGGAAAACTAAAGAAAAATACAGTTTTATTGGGGCCTGAGAAAAGGCTGCTTTTGTTAAAGTGTGCACCACTTTTACTATGCATGACACTCTCTGGTGAGATCCCACTTAAAAGTACTGTGTCCCGCTCTGGAGCCCTCAGCACAGGACTAGGAGCTGTTGGAGCAGGTCTAGAGGAGGACCATGAAGATGATTAGAGCTTTTTCGTAATATGTCGTGCTATGTTACATTTCATAATGTAATTTCAAAAGTGACACAATGCAAAACCTACTCTATTCATAGGAACTAGAACTAGTAGATTCTGTCTACAGTGACTTCTTGATCACCAGAACAAAGCTATGAAGGCCATCGGAGAAACCTGTACAACAGTCTCTCCTAATAAAGTCATCTCCATTCAGGATCTCTGTACAGTAGGAAACTAAGTAGTTTCTATAACGTAAGTATCTGCACATAAAAACCTCATTGGTATTTATCCAATAGCTAATTAGTTTAAAAAAATACATTATTATTTCTAACTGCTTTGTTTTCAAAGCCTAATGAAGCTTAGATTCTTGAGACATTTGCATCAAAAGAGAAGAATAAGAGCCAAAACCAATTTCAGGAGAGACTCTTAAAGTCTTTTTAGGCACCATCCTGATAAACTGATTTTAATATCCTAAGATTTTGTATATTAGGAAAATAATATCATTTTAAAAATTCATAAGCTACTGAATCTTTACTTATTTTAGTTATTTAGTTATTTATCTCTCTAAAGGCAAGACAAGTGGAACTGGGGTAGGGATGGTATCACTAGGAATTATTTTGTACAATTCACAGGAGTGGGTAGGAGGTATGGCTTCATTAAAATTCATCAAGTATTTTTATAAAGATCAGATAATTATTTTCATTGTTCTCTTTATGTAACTTTTTAAATTACTTTAAAGAGTAAATAAGTTTCTGCCGTTTTGTAAATATGGTTTAAATTAAATATAAAATATATCGCTTAAGAAAGATTCTTTCTGTTTATTTGAGAGGATGTGAAATTCAGTATTTTTCAAATAGGCTAAAATTACCTTTGCCTTTAAATACTATTCTGCTACATTTCTCTCTGGAAAGAGATCATTGCAATCCTAAAATCCTGTTGGGACTCGAGTATAACATAAGTCTTGGGCATCTGAAATATATATGAAACTCTGCATTCTCAAAAAAAGGCAAAAGAAGCCAAATACAAAATTTTGTCAGTGCAAGATGTGTTTTGCATTGGGCCAACAGCTTTTTCAGTATCATCTGTCTTATTTAGGAGGGAAAAGAGCATAGTTCCAAGGACATCAAAAATGGACCCCAGATGATCCATTAAGCAACAGAATCTATTCATTTTCAGTGCTCAGGAGAAAAGCTTCCTTCTGCTCTGTCATGCCTGTTAAAGCCTGCTGACTCCAGGATCAAATCAAGATACTTATGCCTTTGTCTTTTTTAAGAGTACATTTCATCAAGTAGTTTTCCTAAGAATAGCTGTATGTTAAGAAATACAGGAAATCCACACTTCCTGTCAGGGTAGACTCAAAGTTTTTAGAAGTCATCTTTATTCAAGATGAAGTAGATTTCTGAAGGGCTGTCTCAGGGATCTAAGATGAACTTCAGCGTACAGAATATCACAGCTCTAGTCTTCCTGAAATCTTTAGTTTCTCATTTTTTACTTCTCTGCAGAAGGTTTTTCACCAGGTTTGAAGCCCTGAGTATGATATTGCCAGTCAAAAATCTCATATTTCATTCAAGAAATACAGAAGTAGCGTAAGGATTGCACCACTAGCATAAGAATACTACAATAGGAATTCGTTCAGAAATATTTTTACCCCTTGTTTTCTCACCTTCCAGCTGAGGTTACTTTAGTGGTATATGAAGAAATGGAGAACGTAACACTGAAAGCTCAAAATAAAATAATGGAAAAGTAACCCATCCTCTCATAATATGCAAGGCTTCCTGACTTTACTAAGGCTAGATTCAAGAAAAGGAAGATGCTACCCTCTGATACATCCAGTTCCTGTAAAATGTAGGGCACTAACTTCACAGGAGCTGCATCTGCTGAACATCTTTCAGGAGCTGAATCCTTAAATTCACTGACAGCAGGAGAAAGGAATGATTTTAAGGCAAACAGTTTGCAAACCTGTGTTGTGGAGTGTTTTATAAGTAATAGTGTCTGGTGCAGCAGGAGAGGTCACGAGGAAAAGCTGCATTGTTTCAGAGCTTCCCATATCTTCTCTTTCTTTCTCGGGCACTAAAGACATAAATATAAATACTTCAAGGGATGAAAAATTACTTTGTAATTAAACAGCAGGCTATATCCAAGAATATAGAAACCAGTCATCCTGTCTTTCAGTGTCTCCTCTTGAGTGTGTTTAACAGAGTTATTCCGTATGGAATTCCTTAAGGAAAGTCTTTGCAGCACATGTTCCTGAGAGAGGAAGAGAGTCTGTGGAAATATTTAAGTACTTCTGAAATTATTTTGGGTCTTTATAGCCTCTCTTTAAGGGTGCAAAGTTCAAATTACTACATTCTTCCTTATTTCCATGTTATATTTAATTTTAATTTTTCAGGGCAGACAGTAGAACCTGAAGTACTACAGAACACGTGTCAGAACATCTAAAGGTTGTTTTATTATTTCTAAGGAAAGGACAATATGAGATTTTGTTAAAATGTAGGAAATCAAATAAATTAAATACAAATGAAAACAAAGAGCTTCTATTTAATGGAAGCACATTATAAATCTCCAATGAAAACAAAATTTCTGTTTATTTTTACTGTGGTGTGACATGACATCAATAACAAATAAGTTAGCATGTAGCATTTAACTTGCCTAGAGAACTACAATCACAGGACAAAGAAAAACATTACTTTCATGGGTAATAATTCCAAGAATATAAAAGATATTGTTTCAAAAGGGCTCACAACGTTAATTCTTTTTAAATTAGCTATGATGGTTATAGAAAAGATGAGAAATTTTACATCTAAATCTGACCTCAGAGAGGGCTCTTAATATGCTGTAAAGCCACAGAACTTCAGGTTAATGGTCTGAAATTTTGGCTCACTGGACTGGAAATTTCTAGCATGGTTATGTTTCTTCCATTTATTCCATATAATAATACAAGGTAAACATCCCAGAACGGCCTGCAATTAACACCTGCTGTGATCGCTCAGATTTCACAAACTAAGCAGACTTGAGCCAAGATATTACTTGGAATATGTAGGTCCTTTGTTATATATGGCTGATCAGTAAGTGAGTAGCTACATTTGAAGGTTAGGCTGTCTCTGCTTTCCATGTGTATGAACAGGGGACTTGCGGTCTTATCTTCTCAAAATGCATTTAGGAAAGAGGTCAAGGCTGCCTGCCTTAAAAAAAAAAAAGGAAAAAATTCTACATTTCTCTAAATTTTATACTATATTCAATGGTGAAAGATGATATGAAACTAAAATGAAGGTGTTTGTAAAACAATATTGCTTGGGAAATTATGTAGTCTAGGAACTTCTTGAAAAGAATGGAATAGCTACTTTATAGCCTTGTAGTTATTAATATTTGATCTTGTGAAGAAGAAAAAAGTAATCTATAATAGAAATAATTTTGCTATCACAATTACAGTCTCCCATAAGCTACCAGTAATTCTTGGTAGAAAATGTAAACTATGAGGAGTTCAGTTTCACAAATCTGGATTATTTGAGCCTGATTTTGTTTCTTTATATCTCACAAGCTGAATTTACAGTTACTTGGAAGCTATTTTGCTTTTACAAGAAACTCAATTAGAGCCCAAATTATGGGACTAACCGCAGAAAACTCTCAGCACCCGCTGCCTTCTACTATTCCACTGTACCAGACACAAAGCATTAATTTGAGAAAACTCACTATGGAGGAAGATTTCTGCTATGTAAACTATCTGTATGGTATGGAATCACAATTCTTGTCCGCATAGCAAAACTATGAATTACAGTAATCAAAGGGAATTAGATTTTTCCTTCATAGTTTGTTATTATGTCCAGAGACCAATAGTTTACCAGCCACCTGCGCTTCCAAGTACTATGGGCAATTTTCTGTGATTTAAAGCAGGATGCAACTGGGAAAATGGAAAGGTTTTGAAATAAATTTTACCATGAGAAAATGGTCTCTGAAGTGTACTATAGTAAAAACGTAAACATATACCGTGCTTTTTTATAGGTGCATCATTTGTATCATGTAGATAATCAAAGCAACAAAACATTTTAAAGCCATGGGATTGTAATTGAGATAACAAAAGATTAGAAATAAATCTGTTTTGAAAAATTCTGCATTTTTCTTGTTCCACAATGAAAAGTCTCCAGCATTTTATGTAAAATAAACAGCTGTGTAAAATAGCTTCTGGGGTCAGTTTCCAAATCCTGAAGCCCCAATCTAGTACAGCTCAGCAAGTAGGTTAGCAATAAAAACACATATGTAGGTGAAGGTTCTAATGTACATTAGCGAAGAGTCTAAAGAGTAATGTTGTGATCATGTATTCTTTCCCATTACTGAGTGCGTAACTGCATGTGACTTTACAGATAAAACTTATTTCTTCCCATACATCTGTATTAGCATAGTTCTGTAGTTCTGTACTTTATCTTTTATTCCAGGGCTCAGTGGTAAGGATTTCGATTAACTCCTGGTTTTGTGATAACGCAGCTATAAACTTTTTATCCAAACCTGCTTTACATCCAGACAGCTTAGGGAGATGAAGATCTTATCTAACCCTAGTGGTACAGAAATGAAGTTAAGTATATTAGTTACTTTAGTATTTTATTATTTATATTGCTGCTGTTGTTATTACAATGCATTTTAGCAATGATTACCTTTGATCAGGAATTCATTCAAAAAACCCCAAAATCTATGTTTATATTCAGATTTTTTTATTATACTTGTATTAGTTGCAGGGAAAATAAAAAGTAATAGACCAGCTGCCATTCATGCATGTATTCAAGTAACACTGTACAGGTAAAAAAATACTTCCTGGTTTTAGATCTATGATTAGAAATAATTTTGCAATTTATGAAACCAAATACAATTCAATACAAATACTAAGCCACAAATTTTGATGTGTGAAATTCTTCAAAGCTTTCTGAAAACTCTGAAAAATTAGATACTTTTCCCTTTTATGTATGTGTGTGTTGCATGCATTAGTACTCCCAGCAATGTTCTAATTTAAATGTCAGAAATTAGTAAAAAATTACAATGAAATTTGTTCTGTGCCATTTCTGTCTCCTGTCATTGAAAATATTAGAAGATTACAGGGAAAACTAGATATTTTCAGTTCAATGTTGCATTTAGAGTAAGATGGCTAGTAACTTTGGAATCCATAGTGACAAAATCAC
>WAAB01012353.1:18409-73378 GCA_013389865.1 Piaya cayana
TCTCACAAGCTGAATTTACAGTTACTTGGAAGCTATTTTGCTTTTACAAGAAACTCAATTAGAGCCCAAATTATGGGACTAACCGCAGAAACTCTCAGCACCCGCTGCCTTCTACTATTCCACTGTACCAGACACAAAGCATTAATTTGAGAAAACTCACTATGGAGGAAGATTTCTGCTATGTAAACTATCTGTATGGTATGGAATCACAATTCTTGTCCGCATAGCAAAACTATGAATTACAGTAATCAAAGGGAATTAGATTTTTCCTTCATAGTTTGTTATTATGTCCAGAGACCAATAGTTTACCAGCCACCTGCGCTTCCAAGTACTATGGGCAATTTTCTGTGATTTAAAGCAGGATGCAACTGGGAAAATGGAAAGGTTTTGAAATAAATTTTACCATGAGAAAATGGTCTCTGAAGTGTACTATAGTAAAAACGTAAACATATACCGTGCTTTTTTATAGGTGCATCATTTGTATCATGTAGATAATCAAAGCAACAAAACATTTTAAAGCCATGGGATTGTAATTGAGATAACAAAAGATTAGAAATAAATCTGTTTTGAAAAATTCTGCATTTTTCTTGTTCCACAATGAAAAGTCTCCAGCATTTTATGTAAAATAAACAGCTGTGTAAAATAGCTTCTGGGGTCAGTTTCCAAATCCTGAAGCCCCAATCTAGTACAGCTCAGCAAGTAGGTTAGCAATAAAAACACATATGTAGGTGAAGGTTCTAATGTACATTAGCGAAGAGTCTAAAGAGTAATGTTGTGATCATGTATTCTTTCCCATTACTGAGTGCGTAACTGCATGTGACTTTACAGATAAAACTTATTTCTTCCCATACATCTGTATTAGCATAGTTCTGTAGTTCTGTACTTTATCTTTTATTCCAGGGCTCAGTGGTAAGGATTTCGATTAACTCCTGGTTTTGTGATAACGCAGCTATAAACTTTTTATCCAAACCTGCTTTACATCCAGACAGCTTAGGGAGATGAAGATCTTATCTAACCCTAGTGGTACAGAAATGAAGTTAAGTATATTAGTTACTTTAGTATTTTATTATTTATATTGCTGCTGTTGTTATTACAATGCATTTTAGCAATGATTACCTTTGATCAGGAATTCATTCAAAAAACCCCAAAATCTATGTTTATATTCAGATTTTTTATTATACTCGTATTAGTTGCAGGGGAAATAAAAAGTAATAGACCAGCTGCCATTCGTGCATGTATTCAAGTACATCTATTACAGTGTAGCACTGTACAGGTAAAAAAATGCTTCCTGGTTTTAGATCTATGATTAGAAATAATTTTGCAATTTATGAAACCAAATACAATTCAATACAAATACTAAGCCACAAATTTTGATGTGTGAAATTCTTCAAAGCTTTCTGAAAACTCTGAAAAATTAGATACTTTTCCCTTTTATGTATGTGTGTGTTGCATGCATTAGTACTCCCAGCAATGTTCTAATTTAAATGTCAGAAATTAGTAAAAAATTACAACGAAATTTGTTCTGTGCCATTTCTGTCTCCTGTCATTGAAAATATTAGAAGATTACAGGGAAAACTAGATATTTTCAGTTCAATATTGCATTTAGAGTAAGATGGCTAGTAACTTTGGAATCCATAGTGACAAAATCACCAGATAATGCAGAACAACAAGAGTTTTAGGAACAGATTTCAGTAACTAAAAGAGAAATGTGAACAAAATAAAAAGAAGGAATGTATGATCACCAAGAAAGTAATAAGAGAGGAATTCTTTTATTTCTTCTTTTAAAAGTATTTATATTAACAAATCCATTGATACAAGAGTAAAAGTTAAATTAATTTGGTAATAAAATTTACTAAATTTTGAGTGGTCAAATTTCACTTCTTTCTTGATATACCCCTTAGATATCTAAAGTCCTGTTTTTAGGAAAATAGGTTTGGATTTTCCTAAGATGTAACAGTGTAAGACTTTTTTATATATACCAGAGACAGACAAGTTTTAATGTTGCAGAGGGTGAATACATCATCATGTTTGTGAACTGAATGCAGTCATAGTTCACAAATACAGAGTTGGTTCCCAAACACCAGCTAGCTTATTGCCTGGCATGTTACTACAATTGTAGTTCAACTCTCCTGGTAAGGGAAAAATAAACCAAGAGACAATGTTGAGATTGAATCCATAAAATGGTTTCCTCACCTAAGCCAATGAGAATTAACAAAAACACAAAAAGTTTTTTAATGGAACAACAATGAAAGTGATCAGAAAAATCTCTCTGACTTCTGGCTCATACAAGAGTGAATTCTACAATAGAGAAACTGAAACCATGATAAAGATGTTTTCAAGATTCAGTCATCAAGTCTTAGGTATGGAGGTAATAATTTTTGACCAAGATATAACCCTTCAGGATCAGCAGTAGCATAATAATAATTGCAGGAATCTAAGTGGCCTCTTCTCCAACAAGGTATTTGAGAATCATATGGAAAGAAGATCTAAAACCAAAAATCTTTCGGCTTTCATTTCTGGACACTCAAACCATTGCTCTAAATTCTGCTTCCAATTTACTTATTTGAAAATAAATTAGATGTAAAAATAAATCTGAGTCCAGAAATAAAGGTCTAAAAGACTACCAAGATCTTGGTCTGTATCTGTATATAGAATATTTCTTGATTTCATGGGCTTCCTAGATGTTAAAATGAAGTTACCTCTATGTCTTCATAAACGTAAAACCAACTAAGTACAAGCAAAAAGGGTAAAACTCCTGACACAGCATTTTCATTATGGTGACATAATGATCAGTGCATCAGAACATGCTGGTTTGTCCTCCAGTCTGTCCTCGATCACAATGACTGTATGATAGTTAATTAATCAATTTACACCAAATTTTCACAAACCAGAACTTTAAAATAAATGTTGTAAAACATTATATATCTGTTCATTGACAAGCTGGAAAATATAAACTAGCAAGTAATTTTTATGCTTTATAATTTCTAGGAGGTTGTTTCAGTCTCTAGAATTACCCTAAGGGATGAGAACTGTTATGAACACAAAGAGCATAGATAATTTGCAAGTATAACATGAAAATATGGAAACAAGAGGGAAAAAATGTATGTGTACTATAACATTAAGACACTTGAAATCTCCCAGCTTTCACTTTAGTGTGCCTTGTTTCTAAGTGTAGCATCAAAACCAAAGTAATGATGCAGAATACTGAAGACTGGTTGGTATCAGGATGAAGTGATCCATCAAATGAGTCTTAATTCTGATTAACTACTGCAGTCTGCAGAGAAAAACAAAATTATCTACTTGATAAAGAGCTGCTTTCAAGTAGGTTTAAGTTCAAAATTAAGTTTTCTCTTAAAAAAGTAGACACTGCAAAGGACTCGAGTTGAATGGTAGTGGCTCAGGAGCACTCTGAATAAGAGTAGAAAAGACTGATCTTATTTTGCTAAGGATTTCACAAGTGTATCACACTTTTTTGTTTCACTTCTGTTCGGCCTCATTCTCCAAGTTAAAATCTTTGCATACATTTTGACTTCAATTTATTTGCAAGGAAATTTATCGTGAAATTCTCAGAGTAAGTTTTGAAATTCAAAGGGGAAAAGAATGAGGGCAAGGAGAAAGAACAAAAAATGCGAGAATAGGTAGGGACCTCCCAAGATTGTTTACTGGGTGACATGTTTACTGGATGACTTATGCACTATAAGAGTATCAGAATAAAAAAGATTTCTACTAAATTGGAACTTAACCATACTAGTCACTAGACTATACATGATGTGACTCCAAATATATGATTACAGGATAATACATCATCATTCCTGAAAGTACTTGACTATTGTTTTGGATATGTGCTAATGAGATCGTTATTGTGTCACATGGACAGAAAATAGCTTAAACTAAAAAACTCCTCTACAGACACGCTTTGTGAATCAAACTGAAAAATTGTTCAATAAGTGATATACTTGCTTGTTACTTCCTTTCAGCTGCTGGATAGAGACCTCACAGTGCAGATGCTTTAAATGATCTTCTGCAGCTCCCTGGATGCCTTCACCGCCAAGTGAAAGATTAGTTCTCATGATCTACAGTATTCACTTAACCTTAACTGATTCTGTACTGATACAGACAAGCATTTACACAATTAATTACAATGTCTAACTTAAATGCAGCAACTTCAGTTTATTGTTAGTGAAGAAACCTAAAATTAGAAGATTCTTTATTTAGCATAAAATGTGTAAACACTACATGTCTTTGTCTTGCTTTTTTCTATTTTCATCAGATCACAGAAGGGAATATGCATGTACTACACAAATTGGCAACGAGAACTGCTACACAGAAACAATTAATTTCTTTTAAAATTTTCTTTTTGAACTTAGAAATACAATAGCATCATGCTAACATAAGAAAATGCAAATATCAGCTCTGAAAAAAAGGACCACTCAAGTCTGGCCAGAAAAAAGAAATTAAATATATAGAGTTCCCAGATTTTTACTGAAAGTTATCCAAGAGTGGATTTACTTGGTAACTATTATCATTATTCTCTCTTTTAAAGAATTTAGTACAAGCAATTAAAAAAGTTAACTTATACAAATACCTTGTCTTTATAACTTCTGAAAGAGCTTCAGGCATCTTTTGTCACCTGAAAGCAATAACTAAGTCATGAGAGGTAAGAGACATTTTTCTTTGTCAAAGGCTAGTGCTGAGAATCTTAATATTTCACCTGTCCAAAGGCCTAATAAAAAAAATCATTAAAATAAATAGATGAATTCACTTTAATTCCACTGAGCTCTGGACTAGGTCTCCAGCAGTATCTCAAAAAATTATCTGATATGCAAATAAAATAACACTTTGGCTTTACTCAGCCAGCATATTCCTTCTTTAGAGTGGGAGGCACCTTGTAAACCTGAGCCAGTCTCCTCTATTTTTTTTAGTAGTCTTACTAAAGTTAAGCCCCATTTCCTGTTTGGAAGTATTATGAGGACAAACGCTTCCTTCTCATGCTAATGCATCAATGCTTAAAAAGTTATCTTTAAGCCTTAAAGCTGGTATTATTTCCAGAGTTCGTACCTCTATCTCAATAACAAACTTGAGTTAAATATCCTGGTAGATGAAGAAACATCAGGGTTTATACACATGCCAGCAATTTCTTTGGAAATGGAACTGCTCCCTTCTCATTCCTTTCTCTTCCTTTTCATTCCTTTCTCCCACTTCTCATGGGAGAAAAAAATGGATTTCATTAGAGCAAAAGATACTTGAAAGCTAAGGTTAAGAAATTAAAAGCAAGAGGTGCATCTCAAGCTCAAAACTCCATTTCTAAGCTCAGAATTGGAAGGTGATTAGCCAACACTCATTGTTTTCTCAGAAAGATGTAACTTCACAAAGCAGATTTTAATAGAGCCATTCTATCCAGACACAAGTATCCCAAAACAAACCTCAGTAGGCTGTTCATGAGAACTTTTTCAGGAAATGATGTGTTCTTAGGGCACTAAAATATTGAAGTACCCACTGAGTTCCCTGAGAGATGGAGTAGATCCAAAGCAGGTAGAAATCAATATATTTTGTCCTTTTTGTAACCACTACAGATATAGCTCTAGGTACTCTTTTTATTACAAGAAAAAATCACAAAAGAGGAAAAGTGGTAGTATCTGTTGAGGCCATTTCTTCATTATTTCATCATTCTTTTAATATTTGATTCCTTTCTTTGACTCCAGCTGCCAATTTCATAAGCAACATGCATTGAAATATAGACATTTCCAGTTTCATTTTCTGCAGCACATGAAATAAATGGCAACAAATGCTAGTGATAAATGGCAAAAAAGGAAATATACCCTACAACCAAGCCCTGGGGATTAGATTCCTATGAATAAGTACATCCTTCATCTATAGTGCAGAGCTATATCATCTCTGTGGGATGTCCCTGGTGAGCAGTGGCTGGCACGTGAGGTCATGTGGTGAGAGGTATGTCCCACCATTATACAATACAAATGCATGATATGTGTTGGCTTACCTCTTGGGAAATAAAAGTAAGGCTACTGAGAAAGGTCTAGGAAGTCATAACTGCACGACTACCAGCAGGATGTTAGGACATGCTAAGAAGTAGAATGCAGCTACAAAACTCTTACTAGGAGGTGAGTCTGAAATGCTCAGTTTACTGTGGCCACTATAAGGGTTGGTTTGGACAAAATTCTAGTCTCTATTTATTTCATCTTTCATTACGTGTCTCAGCATTAGCTTCAAAACGTTTTAGGTTTTGAAACCTTTTCAGGCTTAGTCATCCCTTGTAGGTGACCAGATTTAAAATGTCTTTTTTTAACACTTGAAGTACACAGTTAGAGACTGATTTCCTACAAACTTTTAATAGGAAAAGAGATTCTGCCCTTACTTTTATGTTGTGTTAGCACAGTCAATGGGTTTGCGCAAATATAGCTGAAGGAAATCTTTCAAATATGAGAAGTTTAAGATGCTTTAATTTCACAAGTATTAAAATTGTTAGGTGAATTTGGAGAAGTTTCATGTTGAGTATACCATAGTTCATTTGACATCCACAAAATGTTTTCCTGATTTAATGTGCAGTGGAATTACATTATTTTAAAATATTTTATGAGAATATGAACTCTTATCTAAATACTCCATGAACAATAGGGTAGAACAATTATGACAGTGTCTAAAGAGAGCACCTCCCCCACAAAAAGGAAATTACATTAAAAATTCAAGTTTTCCTTAGAGGTAAATTTGTTTGTTTTCTTTAAGACCATGAGTTTTCTTCTTGGTAATGGATTCCAGACCCACCTTTGTAGCTCCAAAGAACTATTTTTGGTTCAACCTAACTCTCATAATTTTTTCCATCAAGTCTGCAGTTAGGTCCCTTGGTCCTATACTTGTTACAATAAGCATGCTTTGAAAGATAAGCTTTCCTTGCTGATCATTATCAAAATGTTTACAGTTTTACCTAACAGCTGTTTTACGTGATTCACCAAATAACAGAATAATACAAAGACTGAGTTAATAGTCTCAATATAAGAAAAGCATCTGTGACCTATGAAATCTAACATAAAGGAAAGCCAAAGAAACATGTATTAGAACAGATTTCTGCAGAGCTTCAGGACTGCTGAAATTGATCTTCACAAGATCTGCATTGGAACAGTGGAGTTCTCACCAAGGCAAGGCTGAGGCTTCTTACATACCCTAAGCAGCCAGAGTCTAGCATGAAAATTACACAACCCCTGAAGATCCCCTTGGCAGGTGGTGAAGAGCTCCTAAGTCATGTATTACATGTGTGCTCTGTGATGGTTTAGCTCTTGCAGTACATCTTGTCACAAATTCCTTAGAATGTACCAGATAATATTTTCACAAAAGAGGTAAATTAAATCTCGTAGAGTATTTATGGTCTGCTTGATCTATACCAGTTCTTGGATAATATTTTCATATAACTTGAAAGGATATTTCACATATGTGTATGTGTCCATACATGCATAGGCGTGTGTGTGTCTGTGTGTGTGTGTTTGTTTTCTTTGCTTATTTGCTTTTGTTTTGGGAAGTTTGGGTACTTGTATATTGATAACAGAGCACAGATCAGTGCTTTGTTCAGCTTGTGTGATTGCTTTGACTTAATGAAACCCATGTGGGAAACAAACCTGAACATTTGCATACATCTGGATATAAATAACATGTTGCTACAAAACTGATTAATAATTACATTTAGAAGGCCATAATTAGCTGTATTTACATTTTGATGCCAGCGGAAAGGAGAAAATGAATATTTATCATTCCTTCATTGAGTTAATTTGACAAAGATGGCAACTGAACCCATGCTTTATATACAGTATTTTTATATGCTTTCATACAATATACGATACATGGCTGTTCTTTTTCTTCTTTGTAATGACCAGCAGGATTGTATAGCAAATCTGAAGATCCACCTTGAAATGAAGTAATTTCTCTGTATTGGCACTATCAGAAAATAAACAGCTTGCATAGGAGAGGGGTCAAGAGCTTTTTCTTTAGTAGCTGCAGCGCCTGGTAGCTGTAGTTCATATTCAGAAGTAAATGAGAGATCTGGTAAATGTGATTCTAATAGTCTAAACAATGTGTGGGCTTCCAGCTGTAAACAGTTTATCCTCATTGCAGTCACTTAGGAGAATCTGCTTTATTCTACAGAGTTGAATAAACATTGAGATGATAAGAGACTTCTTATATATTTGGAAAAAAATACATAATTAAAAAAATAAAAACAACCTTGGAAAATAGAGCACTGTATCACCTTTCATTATGAAAAGTAATGTGAGAAGAACAACCTGTTTTAAATTTCTCTTTTCACACTTCCATAAGTTTTGTCCATTGAGTAGCATTGATTTATAGACATCATTACAAGTTGCCTAGACTTTGGTACACTTGCAAAATCTAAACAAAAACTTTGATTTTCTTTGGAACAGTTGTCCCAAAATCATCAGATGTCCAGGACAATGGATACTCAGTGAATCTAAGAGTTATTTATGAATGCTATTATCAATTGGAGTGATATTTCAGTTTTTACTTGAGTACAACTCTGTTTATTATAGCAGAAAAATAGACTGCAGCATCTGGAAGAATAAAGTTCAAATTCACTTGCCACTGTATTTGTCAAAAAGAGCAAAAACAAGCTGATGTTTCAGGGTGCAAACCTCGGGTGATCAGCATAGCTCTAGTGATGAAGCACACTCAGGCCACGTAGATTTCTCAGATTAAGTGAAAAAAACCCTATGCTTTTAGTAAAATATTCCGTATAAAGAATTTTAAGTTATACCAACACAGATTTATTTATTTAGTTGGGGTTTGTTCAGGTTTTTTTTAAATTTAAATTAGTCTTGTTCCAAATCCACCATTTGATATAAGGTGAAAAGTCCTGGTGTAAGAACTCTCAGAAACTAAAGCCAGACTTTAATGGCTTCTGTAATCTATGTCAGTAAATATCACAGGTTTTATCTGCAAGAGTGTTCAGTAAAAATATTCAGGGATGAAGTATGAAGCAGAGAAGTGATTTTACGCGATATATATTTATGAAAATATTTCTAATATAATTATTGAATTTATTAAAACAGAATGAAGAATAGAGAGCTATATGCCAAAATTCACTCAAAGTTAATGAATTTCAGATATCCTCACAAGCCTTTGTATTTGCTTTTCTTAAGCAGTCTTGTGATTAAATTTGCTAGCTCAACATTTGCAGAAAAGTCATTTCCAGAGCTGTGGATGTTTGGGAAAGAAATTCTAAAATTACATGGAAAATATTCATGTCAAAGTCACTTGTACACTTAGTCAGTGACAAAACACAACGTTTATATTATACACTATATATATTACATGAAAATGGTTTAAAGTCCAAGAAACAGGGATTTTCTACTAATCCTATACAAATGTGGAAAATATTGTTGCCTATAATTTAACGTCTCTTTGCTCTATCATGAGACCGTGATGAAAGCCTTCATAGCCTCTCCTCAACACCTTGTACACAACCTTTGGAAACACTTCAGCCACAAAGTAGGCAGGTGTTTGTACTTTAAGTATTGCTCCTGCCATCAAAACAGCAAATTCAGTTAGATGACCTAAATAAAAATTACTAAATCAATTTCTTTATTCAAGACTAGGTAGGCCATTTTTTTGCCACAAAGAGGGGAGAGGGGACATTAGCAAAAACTCATCATAAAGGCACAGATTCAATGGTTTTACACAAGTTACTACAGCAAGAAAGAAAACAAATGATTAGTAGTGATCAATCACAAGTGAAGAGTAATAGCTTGTAAAGACAATATGTTTAATCGTTTCCAGAAGAGAATAAGTACAATGATTAAGAAAGATACATCACCAGTTGTTTTATCATCATCCAGATGCACTGTTGCTGGGGGGACTCTTTGTTTTTCACAGCGAGGATTCAGAGAAGAAGTTGGGAAGCCACACAGTCCATCCACCTGTGGTGACGTCTTCCCACCCCTTGCCTCAAGGGGCTTATCTTTTGTATGATTGAACAAACAAATTACATCACCCCAAAAAGCAGAGTCTGACTCCAGCCTCTTACCACCTTCTCTCCTCCTGGAATGTGGCCAAGGTCCCAGGAGAGGAGGAAGAATCTGGATATTTTTTGGTTTTAAGCTAAGAGGCTGCAGAAACACAACATTCCTGCCCAGCTCCTCTCTCTTTCACACAGCACAATTCTACTGAATGAAACACTTTCTCATGCTTTTATGTATTAGAAATAGTGCAGTACTGAGCAATGCACATAGCAATGGAATATAAATCATTTATGGGTCATCTGCATCACTTCAGGCCTGTCAATCAGGCCTTGTCACTTCAGCAACATTTGGAAAAATAGTCCTTACAGCCATGGAATCATGGAACAGCTGAGGCTGGTAGACACCTGGAGACTGTCTAGCAAAATTTCTGTATTCTATTCCTGTAAAAGCAGGAGGAACTACAACAGGTTGCTTGGATCAGTGTCCAGTGAGGTGTTGAATATCTCCAGTACAGAGACCTCAGAACCTGTCTGGGCAACCCATTCCGGTGTTTGATTACCCTCAGCATAATTAAGATTTTTTTCCATGCTCAGTTCAACTGGTTTTCAATTTACCTCTCTGTCTGTGATGCTTCAGTGCCTAGTATATTTGTAATTAATTCATCAATAAGGAAGTTATGGGAGTTAGGTAAAAGGCCTTACTAAATTCAAACCAAACAACATCCACTGCTTTTCCGACATCCACTGAGCCAGTCATTTCATTGTAGAAGGCAACCAGGTTAGTTTGACATGATTTCTCCTTCATAAACTATTCGGACCATTTCCAATCACTTTCTTATACCTCATATATTTCAAAATTATTTCCTTTGACTAATGCCTTTTGATATTTAATTTTACATTATGCACTGCTATTACTAGAAAGTAGGAAAATACTTGCAGAAGTAATTTAACAAAACAGTGAGATATAACTAAACTGCCAGAAAAAATAATTTGCTCTATAGGGTATTTGTCTAGATCCAATGCAAAAAATTATGTTGTCTCCAATAGTTTTAAGTTATATGTGTGATATACATGCATCATCAAATTAGATTATACCAAAATGTCTGCAGGGCAGATTATACACAGTAAGGTTGTAAAAGAGAAGAAAAAGTATTTATTAAGCCAGAGCTTGAACTTGCAGAATTTGCCACTTTCATTTCTGAGCTTAGATTACAATATGTTCTCTTTAGAAGAGTGACATGCTAATTTGATTAAAAGAAAACAAATCACAATATCTATAAGGTATTCTTAAGTAGCTCATTGTTATTATACAAAGTGTCAAGAGCAAATGAAAAGTCAGAATACCTAAAGAAGACTTCAGAGAGTAAAAGCTTACGTTTCTCCACTCTATTGTCCCGTCCGATATAAATTCTTTTCTCTACCAACAAACTTTACCCTCTGAAGAGCAAATAATTATGTAGCAAAAATGCATATTGTAATATTTTTCTCTAACAAAGCCTATCTGTTCAGTGAATTTCTTAAATACCTTGGCAAAATTTTCAACATTGTTAAAAGATGATTAAAACTTTGGCACCTGTGGAGGAATGCAGTTCTAGTAAATTTATGATAACCATCTGACTGTAAGTGTATTGGCCTTTATCTGTGAAATTGTGCTCCAGCTGCAGTACAGTCATTAGCTAAGTGCCAGTTTTGTTGAAATTGTCACTGCTGTTGGCAACGCTGAATCCAAAATGTGCTTAAGAGGTATCCAAATACTTAGATCTACAGATGGTACTTTAGTAGTTTCATTCTAGTTAAAGAATGAGATTTGACTGTAAAGCAATACATAATATAGACGAGATATTAAACTTTGACAAGTTTGCTGCATATATATCAGAAGTATTTAAAATATTAGATTAAATGAACCAAGTTCCATTTTTCATTTGTGCTCAGACCTCCCTAAAGTCAATAGAATTTCTATGCAAACATCCTAGAACAGAATTTTGGCTTAGAGAATTTTTTGTAGCAGCTACAAGAGAATGAATGACCATTCAGAGTGTTTATGAGAGTCCTGATCAGTTGTTAAGCCTAACTGATGGTTTCATTGATAAATCCTGCTTCCTTCAATCTCTACAGTTCCAAGGCTTATTTAAAACTTGCATCTTGATAAAGTGGGGAAATCAGGTCAATATATATCCATTAAACAATCACTCACCTTTAGAACTGAAGAATATTTCAACTTTTTCTGTATAACTAAAGTTTATTTCCATTATCTAAACATTTCTAGGCACTCTGCTAAATTACACTAGGAAATTTTTTTGTGTCTAAATATCAACTGTATTTTTACATTACAGAGAAAGAAAAAAAAATACGTGACATGGGTCTTGCTTCTACCTAACGACCAAAATGCACCAAGTATTGAAAGAAGACAGGTAATAATTAAAAAATACTCATCTTGCTACAACCTCCTTTGAAGCAGTTGTAGAGAAAAATAAAGTCTCCCCTCAGCCTCCATTTCTCCAGACTAAACAATCCCAGGTCCTTCAGGTGCTCCTCATAAGACTTTTTCTCCATAGCCTTCTCCTGCCTCATTGCCTTTCTTTGGGCATGCTCCAGCACTTCATTGTCTTTCTTGTAGAGAGGGACCCAAAACCGAACAGTATTTGAGGTGCAAGTTCACCAGCACCAGATCTAAGAGGAGGATCTCTTCCCTAGTGCTGCTGCCCACAATATTTCTGACACATGACATGATACTATTGGCCTTCTTGGACACCTAGGCACACTGCTGGCTCAGATTCAGATAACTATCCACCAATACTCTTTTCCGCCAGGCAGCTTTCCAGCCATTCTTCCCCAAGCCTGTAGCACTGCATCGCCTTATGGTGGTTTAAGTGTAGGACCTGACACTTTGCCTTGTTGAATTTTGTACAGCTGGCCTCAGCCCATTGATCCAACCTGTCAAGCTTTCTTTCCTTCAAGGAGATCAACACTTCCACCCAGCTTGGTGTCATCTTGATCCCCTCACCCTGATCAACGATAATGACGTTAAAACAAATCCCAAAATTGATCTCTAGGTAACACCACTCTTGACTGGCCACCAACTTGATATAATTCCATTCACTGCAATTCTTTGGACCTAGACATCCAGCAAATGGTAAGATTACATACACGTTTCTCAGGCTTCATGGTAGAAATCCTAATTTTTAGTATGAATATATTTTTGTCCTGACTTTAAATTTCACTTATTTTCTGATCCACTCACGAACACAAAAATATTCTTTACATCCCTTGTAAACAAATGTCATTATACATTTCATTTTTATCTCCTTACTGTACAAAGTCTCTCGTGTGGTGTGTAAATATTTCTTTTTGCTGTGTGGCAACTACTTTAGTACTCAATGACAACCTTGTTGCTGTGAACTGCCTTTCTGTAGGATTACAGTCAGAAATATAAAATAGATCTGGATTAACTAAAATACAGAATAGTGTGCAAACAGGACCTTGAGGTATCATATCAACAGCACAGAAAGCAGAACAGCCTTCTAAAGATCTGTTATATTTGTTTGGGGCCACATTTGCAGAAAGACTAGATGTTCTAATAGCCTTTATTCCATTTTAGATGTTTATTTAAACATGTAAAAAGTTTCAAAAGAGTTTATTTTTCAAATCAAATGTTTCATTTACTTTAACATAGTCAAGAATCAAAAGGAACTCTAATAAAATCAAATCACTGAATTTTATGTTCAATAAAAGTAGAAGTTAATAGAGTATATCTGGTAACACTTTAAGTTATTTTAATATAGTAACATTATTCCATATGGCAATAATCAACTATGATAAATTACAATGAATGAAAAATGCCAAATTAGATATTCAGAATAAGAAATGTAGGTGTTTTTTATGTATTTATTTCTATAATTTTCTAAAATTGTATGGTTTTTTACTGGCAGTAATTTCTCTTTGCTTAATTGCTATTCTATGAATTAAAATGATACAAACATAGCTCAAAGGGAAGGAACATTTACATATATTTAGGTTGTTTTATGTATTTCTTTCATAGACTTTCCTTATTTCTTTGTTGTCTCCTGAAGAAGTAGACTGCATTTGCAATACTTAGACCACTGACATTCCACTGCTGTATTTGCACTTACTGTTGAACACTGTTCAGAAAAGAGATGTTTATAATTTATATGATTCATATATGAAAGCACTCTGAGCAAGAGAAGGAAAAAAATTACAGTAGAGAATTATGAGTACGACTCATTTCTTATTTAAATAGTTTATTTAAGATTTGATTAATGTTACATTAATTGAGGTGGCTAAATAATCAATGTAAGACATGTTTAAACTGAGAAGGTGATACAAGTGTCATCACCAAAACAAAAATATCTGATACATCTACAGAAATTACTGATTGTATTAGGTATGTCTATAAAGACAGAGTAAGTGCTCTTAACATGCCTTGTTTTAATATGGAAAAGAGGTTTATTTTGTACTTGGCTGAGGTTCCAGAATGGAAGCTGCAACACTAACAGCCTGAACCAGAGCTTAAATACTCTTGCTGGAGGGAATGACTTTGGTACTATTTGAACAAAAAATTCACTAGTTTTCCTGGTTCTATTGATTAGGAAGGAGAGGTTGAAATATGACATTATGCTAGTCCTAAGGTTATTTTCCTTTCTTAGGTGGAATAATTTTTGACACCCTCTGAACTGGGAGCTTAGAGGAGCAGTTTTAAATTTTTCCTAAGATTTTGACATTGAAAAACCATTGAATAGCAGGAAATTCTGAAGTCACTTGGACCAAAATCAAAACTGAAAACTCCTATCTTGAAAACAGGAATTGACTTTTTTCACAAAAAAAGGGAAAGCTTGCAAGCCTTTTCTGAATAGACGCTAGTTATCTGGATAGCAAGCCGTTTTGTTAGAAAGATAGCCTTTTAGCCTCCTTTACAGTGAGAAGCTAGCAGCTACACGAGCAGCCTAGTTGCTGTGGTGAGATCTCTTCTGAACTTAGCTGGTCTTAGAAATAAANATTTTTGACACCCTCTGAACTGGGAGCTTAGAGGAGCAGTTTTAAATTTTTCCTAAGATTTTGACATGGAAAAACCATTGAATAGCAGGAAATTCTGAAGTCACTTGGACCAAAATCAAAACTGAAAACTCCTATCTTGAAAACAGGAATTGACTTTTTTCACAAAAAAAGGGAAAGCTTGCAAGCCTTTTCTGAATAGACGCTAGTTATCTGGATAGCAAGCCGTTTTGTTAGAAAGATAGCCTTTTAGCCTCCTTTACAGTGAGAAGCTAGCAGCTACACGAGCAGCCTAGTTGCTGTGGTGAGATCTCTTCTGAACTTAGCTGGTCTTAGAAATAAAGATACCTTGCAACTCAAAGAGCTTCTTTAGCACATGGGGCCCAGTTAGTGTTCCAGTGAGCAAGATTCTATGATTCTGATTCTGTGATTTTACGTGACTCCCCATTAGGACACAACAGGGATGTATCCCCAGGATAGAGAAGGCTGGGCAGAAAAACCAGAAAAAGATACACACATAGGTAAAGTCCATAACAATCAGATCTAAGTAGAAATTCTAGATGAACGTAATTTCTGACCCATGCGCTCCACTTGAGTTAAGCTCCACCAGGCAAGGCACAGTTGCCTCCTCCATTAGTGCAGTTCTAAGGACATAGGTCTATGCATTCTTTCTAAACAAAGACATTACTCAAGTATCTCCCTTAGCCTGAACTACCCCCCTACTTTGCTTCTAACAGAAATAAACTCTCTCAGAAACATAAAACAATATTAAAATCAGCATTGTAGCTACACTTTGTGTATATAACTGTAAGTCTCTCCCCGTCGCTACTTTTTCCTTCTTGGTGGGGATTCCTAAAACATATTTCTTAGAGGTACGGTCCTGACCTCAGTCTTTCTTGAATGCACAATCCTGACTTACTTGGTGAGCTTCTGGGGTCACATGAAATGTGCACATGAAACTCTCTGCTGAAGAATTGCCTACAGCTTCCAAGGTCATCTTAGGAGCTCTAACAGACTTTTTTAGACTAAACATAAGGAGAAATTTCTTCACCATGAGAGTTGTGAGGCACTGGAACTGGTTCCCCAGCAAAGTATGGCTACCCCATCCCTGGAGGAGTTCAAGGCCAGGTTGGATGGGGCCTTGGGCAGCCTGATCTAGTGGGACATGTTCCTGCCCATGGCAGGGAGGTTTGTACTAGTTGATTTTTAAGGTCCCTTCCAACCCAAACCATCCTATGATTCCATGATTCCTAAGATCTTTCTCCTGTAAGCAGTAGGTAGGCTGCTGCCAAGGCCGGGTAACTGCAGAGTAATAACAGAGCCAGATGGGTGCACTTGAGCCTTATTTTGAAAGAAAATATGATTATTAGCCACTTAAAGACACTACTATGTAAACATTAAATATTGCAAATGCAGTTACACTACCAAATAAAATCGGTCCAGGACAGGTCTTTGGCTGTCGTCTCCTCCAAAACAGAGTGGCCACACCTAAATTCTTCATTAGGAATGGTACCAAACTATTCCCTGGCCCTTTCTAGTTTATTAATATGGATAGCTACACTGTTAAGCAACCATCCATAATATCAAATTGATTGAATAGCCTCTGGAACAGTTATAGACTGGTGCCCAGTTGTTATTTCGTGTCTGCGCATAGTTGGGAATATACTATGTGTCAATGATGATTCCCAAAGGGCACCTTGGTTACAAGAACTCTGTTAGGAAGTCAGAGAATTTATTTGTATTTAGGCTCTCTCATTATTGTTGTTGTCGCTGTTGTTATCATCATCATTATTTTAATTAGCATAGATACAGTCAATACCTACAGCAAACTGAAGTGCCATAGAACTAATCCTGAAGGTAATGTCAATACTAATAAGTTAAACAGTGTCAGAGTATGTTCTGTGCTCTGAAACTTGATTGTCATGATTATTAAATTACTAAAACTGTCCTTAAACCAGTTTTAGCCCATACCAAGCTTTGATACACAGTTCCCAAATATACCTCAAGGTTTAATATGGGTCAGGGACTAAATATTCCCTTCAAGTAGTTTTATGTTTTGCGGGGAACAGAACTTGATTATATGGATTTTTCTTATCAGTGGTGGGCCGAGATTAGTGCCACTGTGCAGTTTCAGGCATATGTGATATACTAATTACGATACAGTTATACTTCTCCCTCTACTTCTGAGGTTTCTGAGCATGGTGCAATTTGCATAGTTTCTTTATAGCATAGTTTTACTTTTAAGGTTGAGAGAGAGAATATCTTAGCAGGAATTAAGCTACCTATATAAAAAAACCATGAGCTATTATGGGAACACTGGGAAGGTTTTCTGCTTACGCTGTCCCAGGGTTGACTTGGAAGTGATATATGTCATATGAAAATTAAAAGTTGATCACCATGACTGCTAAGAATGATATTTTTCATAATGATCCTGCAACCCCCAGGAAACGCTACAGGTTTTGTCTGGCCAGGAGAATGAATATTTTACTGAAAATAAGTTACTTTCTCTATAGACTCTCATTCCTGGTATTTCCTAAAGAAAACAATATTTTTTTTCTCTGTGGCAAGTAGGAGCACCTATTAGTTTAATGTCCTTTAGAGCATTTAGGAGAAGATATAAAAAAATATCCAACCATCAGAAATTATTAGGTAGTCATAGTCTAGAGGAGGATTAGGGTAATTACAGGGGATAAGATTCCTTTCTCCATCATCCTGATACACATCAATGCTGAGCTACTGACATAATAAAGCCACTTATGCAGTTTAATATCTACATGGCTGGGTCCAATGTTGTGCAAATGCTACTGAGACTCAGTTGGGATGCTTGAGTCCTTGTTCAGCTAGTAAGACTAAAGTCTTAATGCACAGTACAGGTTGTGCTTCAGGGTGAGCTGGCAGCCTACCTGTGATGTGACCAAAGGAAACTGAGGAAGTGACAATAGGAATTAAACATGGCAATTAAGTTTTACAAAATGGATTTCAGAAAATCCTGTACACGAAGAAGGTGGTGATGCAGATTTTCTTAATGTGAGCTTGTTTTTATTTATCATAATTGTATTGTATCTTTTGTAAATATTTTTTTTCCATCTTTTTATACAGGGAAAATAATTATAGATCATTGTGTGTGTATTTTATTTGACTATGGTTTGAACTTATTGTATTTAGGTGTTTAACCTTTCTGATTAATAACCCAAGTAATTGCAAGAAAGTACTCAATGAAGTGGTACATTTTTTATAATAGCTATTTTATATCTAGTTTTTTTAAATAGAAAACTAAATAAATTATATTCTAGAACTTAATACATAATCAGATACAATATTCTTTAAGATAGCTCTACTACATGTTTTTCTTTGTTTCTTTGTGACCTTCCTTACATCCAAACAATTAGTTTAAATGCTAGATGAAAAGTTCGAGAAAAAAACAAACAACAACAAAAAAACCAAAGAATTCAGCAACATTTTAAATTAGTACAGTTGTAATCTCATCAATTAATACATGAAACTAAAGTTGTGGTGATATGAACCAACAGTAAAAATGTACAGTTATTTTCAAAAGCAAATAGTTTGTACTGAGCTGATTACTCAAATGCCCTTTCATAACCTACATTAAATATGAACTCATAGAAATAAAATTGCAAGCATTTGATAGCTAAATATGAGAAATCAGCTTAGCTTTATAGTAATGTCAGCAATTATATATTATTAATTCAAGTTTAGCACTGACAATTATTTATGCCACATAACTTTGCCAAGCAAAGATAAGATTCAGATGTTTTTCTCACCTCTCACTATCCATTTCTTTGCCCTGATGAAGTTATCAGTGAAGCTGAACAAACCTCTGGTTCATGTCTTGGGCAGGTTAATAGGTCTTCAGACTTCATTTACCGCTACGATTTCAGACCATCATAAGTTTAAAACATAGCTTCATGCTGACAGTTTAATGGTCAAATAAGCAAAGAGTTAACTTACTTTTAACAGCTAAACCTCCTGACCTTTCTTCCAGGGCCACAAACCCAAATTTCGGCATGGATTTTCTGATGTGTCTTTGACTGTGCACATGTGGCAATGTCTAAAACAGCTGCCCATGTTTTCATTATAACCCTTTCAAAATATTTTTCTTTTTACTTTGCATGGGCTCTGTGAGACAGGGAAGGTAAGCAAAGAGATTCTTCTCTTACCTTTTGTTTGGTTAAGTCAGCCTTCAAAGTCACATTGCAGATCCCGTCTGAGTGAAGAGGAATCTCTTGCAAATTAAACATTTGACTTTTTCTTTTGCTTTAGCCAAGGGAGGGGTTTAGGGATTGTTTTGTTTTAATGAATATGTCAGACCTGAGAATGTTCACCATACACTAGCTCTTGCCAGCAGTAGGTCAAGGAATTAAATCATTGTATTCATGAGACAGAAATGTCATCCCTTCCTGTTACACAGAGACCCTTCACCTTTTAGCCTTGTAAACGCTTTAATTGGCTCTTTTCCAGCAAAAAGGCATTAGTTTCTCAACTTCATTCTAGCATGTGAAGGTAAAAGGGAAATTTACAATGTGGATAAACCCCTGTCAATATCAAAGAAGTTGGGTTTTTTATGGTAGAAAAGAGAGCTGTTCAACTTTTCAATGATAAACAAGATCGTTGTCTTAATTTTTAACTTTTAATAAGTTTCTTTCTTTGTTTAAGACTATAATTTTTAATATTTTGTATTTATATACCAATACTTTTGTATATCATATTAAATGTTTTTAATTCACAACGCTAAAAAGGAAGGACTCTTCTGAACACTTTCAGGACATCAGAAGCATGAATAAAAGGAAGAAAAAGTCAAAATATCAGTGATCAATATTTTGCATTTTATATCAATCAACAGAAAAGTACAAAAATTAGTGTAAAATTACATATTTAAAGAGCTTTAAACTAGATTGGTTGTTTTCTTGGCCACAGTGATCATAAAACAGTTGAGTTTAAAATCTTTGTTAATATGAGAAAACTGCTAGCAGAGCTACTACACTGGATTTTAGGAAAGTAGATATTAGGCTGCTCAAGGAACTAGTTAGGAAAGTCTTCTGGAAATCTGCTTTTGAGGGTATTAGAAATGCTGTTCACCTTTTTACAGCCATCTTTTAGTCATGAAGGAGCAGGCAATTTTGATGTGTCATAAGTCAATCAAGCAGGGCAGAGCCCAATTTGACTGAACAAAAATCTCCTTCTGGAATTCAGATGGAAAAAGAAAGTATATGGACTTGGAAAGCAAAGTCAGGCTACACGGGACTGCAGAGATGCTGTTCATCACCACAGGGAGAAAATTCACACGGACAAAGCTCAACTGGAATTGAAGCTGGTCATATAGTGGAGGGAGTAATTTACGAGCATTGCCTGAGGATCCTAAGTTTGCTATACTTAAAGAGGAGATTGAAGAATGACCTCATCACTGCCTACAGTTTCTTCATGAGGTGGAGGTGTTGATCTCTCTCTGATGTCAACAGACAGTATATGAGGGAATGGCTTAAAGCTGAATCAGAGGAAGTTATAGACGGCAAATAAGTTCTTTATCGAGGGAATAACCAACCACAGGAACAAGTTCCCCAAGGAAGGGGTCATGGCAAAGCCTGAAGGTGTTTTTGAGCAATGCCCTTAGATATATTTTTTATCTTGTGGTGGCCCTGTGTGGAGTCAGGAATTGGAGTCAATGATCCTCATGAATGCCTCCCAGCTGAGGATATTCTATGATTCTTTCAGCCAGTAATTACATAGAAATCATATACTTGGTCCTATATACAGCTGGAACTGAACCACTGTAATAATAGTTATACATCGTTATCTCTCATTCTTAAACTAGTGATTAAACAGTTATATACTACTGTAAATTATTAGACAAAAGTTAGTATTTTCTATCAACTCCTAAAATAGGAACATTTTACTTCTAAGATGAAAACAGATCTGTCAATACAATATTTTTTTGTAAAAAAAAGTTTTATTTTCTCTTCTGTGTTTTAAACTTCTTCACAATATAAGCATGTTNACTATCTTTTGAAAAGAACAAAGTATCACAGGAAGAGCAACACCAAGTGTCTTACAGATTTATCTAAACATGTAAATTATAAGCCTTCCGTAGTTATCTTTTTTAACATGTTCCATTTACAGTAGGATGAAATTGTTGTCCTATTCTAGTCTGAGCTTTCAACATTTATTTATAGTGAAGTTTAATGTATTTAAAATCACGCATCTCCATCTGGACTTCGAGCCATTGATCACTATTCTCTGAATATGAAAATCTAACCAATTTCTTATCCACCAAAGAGTCCACCCATCATACACATTATCAGCCTGTATCTATAGCACAAATTAAATCCCAATATTCCTACATGACATGATGAGTTTTGACAGGGCAGCAGAAAAGCTACCTCTTTATTGTATTCATTCTTTAAAAAATAAATAAAAAAGAACAAACACAAAATACGAAAATCTGAAGGCAAATAGGTGAACACAGTATTTATTTGAAAAAAGTGGGACAAAAGAGGGAGGTTATTCTCCCTCTGTACTCGGCACTGGTGAGACCGCTCCTTGAATACTGTGTGCAGTTCTGTGCCCCTCAGCACAAGAAGGATGTTGACGCTCTGGAGAGTGTCCAGAGAAGAGCAACGAAACTGGTGAAGGGGCTNCAGCAGAAAAGCTACCTCTTTTTTGTATTTGTTCTTTAAAAAATAAAAAGAAAAACAAACACAAAATACGAAAATCTGAAGGCAAATAGGTGAACACAGTATTTATTTGAAATAAGTGAGACAAAAGTGAGATATTTGTTTTTCAAGAGTGTTAAAAATAAAAGTGGATCAAAGGACATCCAAATTATTAATTAAAACATGAAGCACCATCTGGTTTTTACCCTCTGTAACCAGCATAGAAAAGGCACACATATTGTGTTGCATGCAGAAACAATTTCTGTAGGCATATTGTGGTTTCGCAGGGTCTGGGCCACTCTGAAGTCCAATAATCCAGAATACAAGAGTCATACCAGTACCACAGACTGCTGTAATAAAGGAACCTGCCTGACTATGAACTAGTGCTTCTTTCTAGTAGCAATATGCCAGACAGAAAGAACTCTCCTCTTACATTCCTGTTTAAAAGACTTTGAGTTCACACACGTAATGGAAGAAATTAACCATTCAGTTACCCTCAAAGACAATTGGGCATGAAAAAATGGATAATAGGAATCTTAGATTCAACACAGGGTTGCAGAGCCACTAGGAAAGAGATGGAGGCAAGTTAATTAATTCTCTGTGTAATAAAACAATAAAGGACTACCTATTTGGAGACAAAACAGGGAGGTGTTAAAAAAAGATTGTACAGCATATGTGAACTCCAAGTACTTTGAATGGTGCCTAAAGCACTAACCAATGCTCTCTATACCATCATCTTCTCAGTCATTTTTATGCACGTGCTAGCCTAGCCTTACAGATAGACTTAACAGAAAGTGAAATACTAGTATTTCACTCTTACATCTAATGAAACAATTTACCACACAAATTTTGCTCATTATTACATGTTGTATCCAAAGACAAATGTGATGTTCTTTGGCAGCTTGCATAAAACCTTCCAGATACACTCTGTCCTACCGTTACTTCAATTTTCTCATTTCAAATCATTCTAATATTCTTGATTCTTGTCCAAAATTCAACAGCTATGAGAATTATTTCCCTATTTGTATTACAAAACATAGGAACAACTGTAGAAAATTTTCTGTTTGTTACATCTGGTACTATTCACTTGACACCTCATCTTGAAACCTCACAAACTTCTTTTATAATTCTCTCAGCACTGAAAAAGAAATACATGCTTTAATTTTCATTATTAATTATTCAATTAACTTGATACTGGTTTGGAAGGCATTTTGAGTCACTGAATAGATATTTTATTTTCAGCTTTATGATGGGAAAAATACCTGCTATTTTTAAGTGTGATTCTGAATGCAAGAAAATAATGTGTTTACTGCTGCTGTAATTTTCATTAAATTGCTAATATTAATAAATGTGTCTATTTTGAGGGGTTTTTTAACCTCACTGATACACAGGTATATGCAGGTAAATATTGCAAATATACTTTGAAGTACTTAAATTACAAATTCATATAGCCTATGTTTAGTCATTGAAAATTTTGTCATGTCGTCAGTTATTCAGGCTTCAAATGAAAGAGTAGAGGAGCACAGTGACAAAGGTACTTTGATATTTCTAATCTCTTTTTTTTAATAAATTAACAAACCAGTTGAATAAAACTTGTATTTTTTTTTTAACTAAAGGTCTGGTGAAGAAATATGTAGATATTCTCAGTTCATTTTTATCAGACATTGGTTGGTTGTTATCATAGAAACTTGTGAAGGTACAGTTACTTTTGAATTCTTTCTCTCTTTTCTTTGGTAGGCAGACATCCACGAGAAAGTTTAGAGAGGTGGGCATTCAGAACAACCTCTACTGCCCATGTAAAATTTAAAGGAAGATTAAGGTTAAGAATTATTTTTCTCTTATTATCTACATAAAGTTCTGAAGGAAGATGATGAAAGAAAGAATTCCATCCTATAGTTTGCTTTTCTTTAGATTCTTTCAGGCATTGATGTGTGTGGTTCATCATTTAGCTGTTTCTTCAAATGTGTAAATGTATTGAAATGTGGTGGAATTGCTCAATCTGTTGAACACACAGCCTTTCATGAGAAGTAGTAGGCATTCTGTAAGTAACTTTGATCTAGTGAGGTCTGCTTTAAACATTCACATTTAGAATTCTGCTTTTCCAAATCTATTCCACCTTTTAAAAGCCCTGTATTTTACATTTGATGGTATTTCTACTGTACTTTTTTTAACTTAGGCTCAGGCATTCCTATAAAAGAGATGTTGCAAGTCTCCATTATCCAGAACAAAACTTGGCTTACAAATTCAGATATTCTTTATTTAATCCTGTTTATTCTACTTCTGTTCCCATTCGAACTCTACCTCTATCTCCATTTTGTAGTTTTTAGCCCCTGCAATGTGACATGAGTCCACAAAACATGGTCTGCAGCTAAGCCACAGAACCTTTATAATGTTTGGGGTTCTTTTAAAATGAGTTCAATGGTAAGTTCAAAAAACATTCTGCAAAAAATATTTTTGGGAAATCTCATTTGTCTAGTAAGTAAAGAAATCGCTTTCCATGGTCAGCTTTCAATGTACACAGATATTATTTCCTAAGTCTGTAGGTCTCCTTAATGGGTGAACTTAGAAAACTGTTTGACTGTTTCTGTGGGAAAATAATTCTCAGTAGGAAATTACACATTAATGACAGATACTTAATTCATCTGGAATCCTCATTGGCAATCTTCAGAACAGGAACCTCTCACTTGAAAAAAACCATCTAAATGCAGGAACAGATTGACTATTTTAAATAAAAAATAGTCACAAACACAAAAACTAGGACTGTGAGGTTGCTTTATATTTTTTAAGTATTTAGATGATTTCAAAAAGACACTCTAACTTTTTTCATTTCACTTTCCAAAACTCCATACTGGGTGTCACCATTTCTTTTTTTTTTTTTCTTTTAATAATGAAATAGTTCCCAGGAAGGCATTCTGAAATGAGGTGCTTGTTTTGGCGGGAGAAACAGACAGGAAAGGAAAGCAGTAAAATTGCTACTGATATTTGTATGAACTATGTCATCTGCAATATCTAGCTGTTATTTTCATATACATAGGGACATTAAAGTAAATCTAAAGTCTGTCCATATGCTTTAGCACTATGTACCATATAAAAAGGGAAATTTGAATTGAGTACATTAAATGCATGACATATCCCACATAAAAGTTTCAAAGGAAATGCTAGCAATTATCTGTATAACAATCTCTTTTTCCCCCTACAAAGGAAGCTTTATGTCACCCAACCATCCCATTTCTTTTGACCCAATTTCATTGTAGGAAATTAACTTCATTTTTGCAATATACCTGAAAGATTGGCCCATTTAGCGATTTGGCAGAAAAATAAATGAAAGCTTCTGCAGTTCATAAGATAATACTTTTATGATTTCATTGAAGTTACCTCATAAATATAATGATAAACAGAAGACCTTGCTATTTTTCTAGCAGGAATAACTTACAAAGAAAGTATAATTTCCCTTGTGGTTTTGCTCTACCATATGGATTTTTTTTTTTTTCCAGGAATATTTTCAGCAGGCTAAAATATTGACTGGATATCTTTTACTCACAGACAGCTAAGATAACCTATTACTACACAACTCTTCAGAGTTCTCTACAACAGAGCTACAGTGATTGTAAGCATGATGATAATTTGTCATGGTATCCCTTCTGGTTGAAATACTATCTGTCAGGACTAGATTGCGGTTTCTTTCCACCACTTTGCAAAGAAACAAGGGCTCAAAACACACTCCAGATATTTATACTGAAATTATTAATAGCAATTATTAAGTCCAGATAGAGGAAGGAAGTGGCAGACGCAGATAAGTGTTTGAGCTATATCACTTATTGAGTCTTTTTTAGAGTTCATATATGGAGATTTACTACCCTACAGTTTTATCAGGTTTTGTTCTAATGCATAATAGTTATACATTTTTGCAAATGGTTTGTGTGCATTATATCTATTCATTAACAGAATACCTATTACTCATGCTGTCAGACAACTATTAACATCAAGTATTTGCCTGTTGGTCAAACAATCTCTGAAATCTATGATCCACTGAAATATACTGGACAGAGTTGTATGGGGCATTATGGGGAAAGCATAGCTGCAAATACATTGTGGCATTTGCATATAACAGTACAGAACAACAGAAAGCTGTTTAATGCTCTATGAACTCAAAATTAAATGTCACCACCTCAGAAGCAAAGCAGTGTTTACAGTATATGCTTCTTTGACAAGTTCCAATTTTTCAACCCAATTAGGTACAAAAAACAAGTGTTGAAATAGCTGAATTTCCCCAAGGAACAGTAATTTCAATTTTTACTCAGCTCTACTTCATGTTATCTAAGTAACCTTCTTTTTTGCCTATTACACAGGTTTGTCTACATTACCAGTGGGAAAGCACCCTTCATTTATAAAGTGGGAAAGTAACTTCTGCAGAGACATTACTTCCCCTTTCCGTAATGGTGTGAAGAGAGTAGACTGAGCCTTGATATTATTTCTTTACCCAAGAATGTAACTGCATTAACACAATGGCACCTGGCTATATAATTGCACAAAGTATAGAGCTGTTATATTATAGTCTGTTCTACCCAGAGTTAATGGCAGAAGGCAGATTGTGGCTGAGTTAAAATCTGCATCTGGAACACTGCAAAAAAAAATGTTCTACACTCTTTCTTCTTTCTGTGTGCTGTTTGCACAGTATTTGTACAAAGCCACAGTTTAATATTTTAGCTATAGCCACTGCAAAGACTATGGTCTAGCAGCATATCAACTAAATAACTGTTTGACTAGAATAACAATGTCATTAATATCAATAAAATTATTGCTGTACTTTACACCTAAAAATACATTTCCTTTTTGAAATGTGACTTCTTTACAAAGGAATTTAAATACAAATCATCTGCAGTTCAAGCAAATTTAAGATCTACAGGTTTCTAGGGTAGAATCTTTTTAAACAATTTAATTTTATTTTCTTAGAAATTCTATAAACATTTATTATGTCTTATCTGCAGAAATTATTTTCAAGAGTACTAGAATTATTCTATGAAGATATTCTTCAACACTCATTGACCTGATAGCTTCATCATAATGCAAACAAATATTTGTATTATGGATTTTTTTATTATATCATTTAACATCTCCCATGCTTGAGCTGAAAGTTAGAAGGGAATAGCATTTTGAGACTCACTGTATGCTGACTTTATAGGGGACATCAGTTCACTAATACAACAGTCTTTTCTTCTATGTGAAATCACAGTGAAGTTAACAGGACTGTGTCAGGGACATTAACTCATTGAAGAGGTGCAAAAGACAAGTATGATTAGGTAGAGCCACATGTAAGGTCATGAAACAGGCCTTATTCGTCTTTGCTATCTAAAAGAAAGGAACCTTTTAGCAAACAAAGTATGCAATTTAATGAAACTTTAAACAAATTAACTTCTACCTCATATGCCTAGCTACAGGAATAAGAGTTGATGCCTTTTCACTATGATTCAATGTCTTCAGCTACATAAGTTTCATTGATATTTCAGGCAAAGCACTGTGATCTATGCCGTATGACATGGCAATATTATATGAAAAAAAAAGGATAACTAGGTCTTTGAGGAGATGATGAAAGAATAGTGGAAAGAATTTGGTGGATTACTGTATTTATAATAAAAGTTTTCTCCTGGAAAGATACAGAGGCAACAAAGGATTGAACTGGATTAATCATACTTATTACTTTATTTCTGCCAAATTAATCTTAATCTTTTTTTTGTCAGTAACTTATTTATGGCTTAATGCCCTCCTGTATATTGACTTAACAGGTTGCAGATGGGTCCTGTTGAGTTTCATAGTGAGAGTACACAGCTCCAGAAGGGGCATTCGCTCACAAAACTACAGTAGTTTCAATGTTCTCCCCTTGGCTGCCTCACTATTTGTCTAATCAGCACACCTGTATAAATGTTTTCTACTGACACATTGACTAACATCCCATTAGTCTTAACAATCTTACTACCCATTGACAAATAACAAAAATGTAAATCCACTGAAGAAGGTTTAGAAATTTCAGAGAGAGGTAGAAAGTATATTTTGTTGGAAATAACCAGAAATCATCTGCACAATATACAGAGAGAATCCAAGTACTTACTTAAAATACTGGAAGTACTAGACACATCAGGTTAAGCATTGCCTATGGCTTCTAGGCTTTGCAGGTTCATTGCCTAGAAGATTAATGAACAGAAACGCATACTAGGGATTAGCCAAACAATCCAGCCTTCCTAGAGAAAGAAAAGTGATTGTATTGATCTTGGACATAATGAAAGCTTGATTTTCCTTAGATCTTTGGAAAATTAGGCTGAGGATACTATCTGCTGTCACTAATGAAAGCAGAATCATTTGCTAATGCACTGTTCTCGTTACAGCCAATAGCTTCATATAACATCCTTTTGTGTTTTGAAATAAAATTTGAATAGAGTAGGATAAATTTTAGTCCTGTGAAATTTAGGTTTAAGTGTCTGAGTTACGAAAAGTACTTACATGCCATGTATCTCTGACATGTACGGAATTGTAGCCTTGTTTACTTTTATTTTTCTAGTCACCTGAAAGAATCATGTTTAATTTCCTGACTCAGCCCATTGAACAAATGTTCCCCTCTCATGTGGTGTTCCAGTTCACTTAATGAGAAAGTAGGTGAATCTTTTTGCTACAAAAAGTATTTATTTTGGCAGATTAAGGCTTCTATGCTTTAGTTCATTCTGCAATCTAGTGGCATGGTATATTGCATGTGCCATGTCATTCAGCCCAGTTTATCACTTATGTATAGGTGTCTTTTCCTTTTAATTTTGAAATTAACTTGGACTTTCTTGCAGAAAATACTGATAGCTTATTACTGTCACATATATACAATTCTTAACCAGCTCAGATATTCAGATGTCTGAATCTGGACTAGCAATTTAGTAAGAGAAACAATTTCTGTACAGTTTGATGCATCTGATCTATTTTACGCCAGAAAGGTCACAGAAAGTGCAAACCTATCTTGGACTGTAGAGTTCAGTTAAGCAACCTAACGGTTTCCTATGGTTCTTAGTCACATATTCAATCCATTATGCTTGGCTTATATCTAAAACTAGGAAAAGGATAGCTAGATACAAGACTGACTCTGCTATCTTGGAAGAACCTATACATTCCATTATCTGCATAATAATTGTTTATTACAGTATATAATGTTATAATTATGTAAACAGTAATTTAGCTGTCTCTCTCACTGTAGTATTTGCTTTTATACTTTTCCTATGAACAGTAATAACATTTAAAATTGTTTACTATCCACAGATATTCACATATGTGAATGACTCATCACATGCAGTAAGTATATCAGTTGCCTAAATTCTATGGGGCCTGCCAAGACACTGACAACTGTTAATATACAGGGAAGGATAGTTAAAATAATCACGTTCATACAACAGGTAAATTGAGAGAAAGAATCTCACAACAGCTGTTAAGCAAAAACTGAAATAGCAATGTACAAGGACAATAGAAATTTGTTAGTGTGAAAAATTCATAAATTCCAAGGAAACCATTTCTTCTTCTTTGTATTTCTAAAGAGGATTCCACCATAAAGTCTTTCTGCCCGGCAATGCAGAATTATGCACTTCTATCCCAAACATATGCAAGCCTGGAGATAACTGTGAAATGATCCCATTCATCTCCATGAAGTGTTAAATGTGATGACTAATTAGATAAATCTGCTTGCCATCTCACTACTATTCATCCTCCTTTAAATATACAACTAAAGCTATCCATATTGGTTAAATTTCATTATTAAGCTTACAGTCACAAGAGATATTGAAACCATAAAACCAAAAAAAACATGTACAGTGTCAAAACTTTTGTTATTATTTTGGCCTTCAAATCCAATTCTTATTTGTGAACTTAGATTTCTAACTTGATCAGTTATTATTGTTGCTGCTTTTTCCATAGTAAGACATTCATTCATTAAATAAATGAATTTAAACTACAAACTACTTAGTTAGTAAGTAAACTGAAAGATTTTTCGGACACCCAGTCTGTATGCATACTGAGGTTTAAACTAGTGGTGGCTCTCCACTGTTACATTTTTTGATGTATTCACCACAATTAAGAAATCACTATAATTTGGTAGAGGTAGAGAGTGTTAAACATGCTACTTCTATAAACAATGTGTAAAGAAATCTATGGAGTGAAAATGAAGGACAGACTCAGAACGTTCCTGAGAAGGAAATAAGCAAGGAAAGTTTAAATCCTGAGGCAACAAATGACATATGTTCACCACATGAGCAAAACACATGATTATTGTGGGTATAAAAGCTACTCTGTATCTTTAATATAGAGTTTGTACACTTCCTTTGAGCATCTGCTAGCATTTTAAGTGTTGAAACGGAAGTTTTAGAGATACTGACCAGTTGGCAGCAGTATCTCTAAAGCTGTGAAGTGGAGATGAATTAAAAGGGAGATAGAAGTTAGACCAGATTTAGCCCAACCTTTCATCTCATGTGCAGTAGACATCTGGATTGAGAAATCAAGAAATAGCCTTCATGATCTTTTTAATTCAGCATGATTTTCAGTACAAATCAGTACAATTAACTGGAACTGTAAATCTAAAAAAAAACTTATTTGAATGCACTTAAATTAGTTAATACAATTCAAATTCCTCCTATGGTTGTGTGAATTTGATTCAATACCTAATATTACTGAACACTAGAACATAATAAAGTTATATACATTGTGGGTAAGATAATATAAAATATTTTTTTAAAAAAGAATTTGAAGAGCTGAATTAATTTGAAAGTGGTAGTAATTCTAATTTTTGGAACCTACCTTATGGAAAATATTTGTATAAGTAATTGAGATAAGTAATTTAATATTTCTAGTGTGTGTTACCAAGCAAGGATACTTGTGTTGCCAAGGAAGATGTTCAGAGAGGGCTTTAACACAAGAGCTGAGGTTTTAGACACACCTGTTTTACTGTGGTAGCTATGCTACAAGTATTACAGGTGAATATTTTGTGCATGAAAACCACCTTTTATCAATTTTCAGCTTTTCTCTGAAAAGAGTCATGAAAAGAAGCAGATCATGATGGGGGAACATAATGCTTTTTAGTAGACATGCAGTCTCTAGGTTTATAGCCTGGATCCTTCTGCATTTGAGCATGTGTCCCCACAATTAGCAGAAGTCAATGCCCAAATAATTGCCCACAGCTATTTTCCTTTACCAGCTAAACTCACTCAGGCTCTCAAAATCATAAGACTGACTTTATTTTCTTTTTCAGTAAACTAGTGTGGTTTGAATTTCATTTAGTTTCAATTTTGGGGTATTTTTTTTTCTAAAAAAACAATAGTCATGTAGGATCTTGAAGGTAAACCAAAATGTCTAGTTGTTGTACTTTAAGCTGCATAGGAAAAAGCAATTAAGAGACATCAATGATGGTGGGTATAGGGTATGAAAATATCTTTCTTATTTGGGCCTTGTGTTCTATTTAGCTCAGCTTCCCAGGGGCAAGTGAAGATTATAATACATTGTGAGAAAAAAATAATGAATATATTAAGTTTTCATATGCTACAAGAAAGAGATATATAATTACCTAAGGTAACAGAACTATGAGTGATAAGATTTGCTGCCTGAAATTCTTTTGTATTAAGGTGGCTCCAGAATCATAGGCTCTTAAGAAAAGGGAAAAATCTACATCATATCCCAACATTCACAAAAAACTAGTAATAGTAGTCAACATGGGCACAGCAACACACAGATCATCACTTCTATGAAGAAGTATTAAGTATTGGATTAATTCAGACTAGTAACTGCAGTTTAAGTAGATCTGGAAGTACTCAGCACATTCCATTCTTTCTCTATTTAAAAAAAAAAAGATACTAAATTTCCAGCAATTGATCATACAAAATACCGCTCTTACAGAGTTACCTTTTTACTTTGTATATGTGCATAATATTACAGTATCACAATGGTTATGGATGTATTTATTTGCATGGTTCATTTTAAATACACAAATAACATGCAGAGGAAAAACCATAGAACAAAGAAAATTCCTCAATGGAATGCGAAAAGAAGACTAATGATACCAAAGATACAAGAGTAATAACATGCATGATCCAATTACCACTAGTTGGCCTGCATCCAGGCTAGCTTTGGGAAGGAGGTGTGAATGATACAGCCAATGCTTTATCACAGAGTATTATTTATGAAAGTCACTAAACCCATAACTTCACACTAGGAAGCATTTGACAGAAAAACCTAAAAGTAATTGCCTGGGCTTACACACGTAGTTTAGAGATCACGCACAAAACTGCTATTTTATGAATGGAGTCTTTTTCAAATGGAGGACAAATCCATGCTAGAGCTTTCAGGTATGACTTTAAGGAGGGAGATTACAGAAAATGTATCCACATGTAATAATTTTGAACTGTGTTCTGTCTTTCTGACTTTCTTCTGAATCTAGGCAGCAATAATACAACTGCTGCACCTTTTTATGTTTTTTTTCTCTAAAACAGTAGAAGAAATGGCAACTAACAAGTTAAGCATGTTTGTTGTGCTTCAGTTTCCCCATAGTATATTGATGGCAATAATCCAGAAATACCTGTGGCTTTTCTAGGTTTCTTCTGCTAGCAAGAACTGAGGGTTTTTTGCTTCCCAGTAAGCTGCAGACATAGAAAAAAATGAAAAGAGCTGAACATGATCTTTCACAAAGACATGAAATTAGTCATAAAATTCTTTTCATAGAATAGAAAAGGCAGAAGCTACACATTACCTTTGGTTTTTGGTTTTGGGGTTTTTTTAATGATATTGCTTCTCTTCCTCTGAAGTTATATTCATTCTTAATAATCTAGGGAAAGAATGGTAATGGTTTTCCCCTTTCTGACAATATGTTGCTACTATGAAGTTCTATTTTTTTACTTATGGTCCACATCAGTAATTTGTGGTCTGCATACAAAATAGAGCTGATCTATTTCAATCATTGCATTATTATAACTTTCAGGAATAAATTCTGTCTATTTACAAAACCTAAAAAGAAAGGAGAAAATTATGAGAGGAATAAGTAGCAAGTTGAAGATTCTTGTATTTCTTATTCTGGATACTGTGTTCAGAAATTTCATCATTTTTCTCCATCAATCATACTTACTGTGAGCTATTCTTTATAGAATAATAATCATCTGAACAAATCTATTGTGACCACATGCTCAAAATAGGTCAAATAAAACCAAGTTGCTCAGAGCTGTGTCCAGGTAAGTTTTGAATAGCTCCACGACCTCTCTGGCAGTCTGTTTCAGTGTTTTACCACCCTCATGCAGAAAGGTTTTACTGCCTTTTCTCCCTGCACATGCAATAAGATCCATCTCCCTGACAATTTTGGCGTCTCTTCAAACAACTTACTCCAGTACACCTATGTCATTCTTGTACCTGAAGCCTAGAACAGGACACTCCTTCAGATGTGACCTCACAATAAATGCCTAGTAGAGGGCAAAAATCATTTCCTCAGAACTTCTGGAAACACTGCTGATAATACAGCCCAGGATGTGGTTGGTCTTTTTTGCAGTGAGGACGAGCTGCTGAATCACATTCAAATTCTTGGGTAGCAGGCCCCCTAGATCCTCCAGAAGTGTTTTCTATGCAGACAGTTCTCAGCCAGTACAGTTGCATGGCCTTATTGCTTACTAGATGCAGACTTTTTATTTGTCTTTGTTACATTTATGATGTCTCTGCTAGGTCATTTCTCTAGTGTGTCAAGGTTTCTCTGAATAATATCCCTATCCTCCATAGCACTGATCTCATCTCACACTTTGCTAGAGACAATGACCTTGCTGATCTCACTCTATCTCATCACCCAGGTCATTAATAAAACCTACAAATATCTACTGCCGCAGCTGCCATCACTGAAGGACACCACCTGTAACCAGCCACTGGCTGAACTTTGTACCACAGATCACAATCCTCTGAGCCCAGTGATCCAGCCAATTTTCCAACCAACTTTCCTGTCCATCTCTCACTAATTTGTCTGTAACAATAATATATCAAGCAGCATCAAAGTCCTTTCTAAAGCCAAGATTCATAACATTCACTGCTACTTCTTTAATCTTGCAGTCAGTCATCTCAGCAAGCAAGATGATCAGGTTAGTGAGGCATAATTTTCCTTTGGTAAATTGATACTGGCTGTTCCCAATCAACTTCTTGTATTTCATGTGGGTGGAAAAGACTTTAGGGAGTTCTCAGTGACTAGGATGAGACTAACCAGCCTGTAGTTCCCTGAATTCTCCTTTTCACTCTTCCTGAAGATGGATGTGACATCCACACTGCAAGCATTCACTTCATGAATATATCACTACAAATGAGAACCTTCAGTAGAAATCTCACTGTGGATGGATGACAAATATATCCCAAATAGAGTAAGAATTTATGCCTCATGTAACACAAGGTACACTTAATGCTTGGAAAGGACATAGAAGATACTAGCAGAACTTAAACTTTATAATCTTGGACAAAGAGAAAAAAAGATTCTTACATCAAGTGCAATTGTAGGCCTTAGAAGTAGATAGATCAATACACTCACAAAATATGCAGAAGAGGAGGATTCTGATCCCTAAACAGTCACAAAAATAATTCAGATTATAAGAACATCAATGTTAACACTTTGCTTAAAAAAAGTCAGTACACAGACATTTGTTCTTGCTTTTTACAAAGTTATGATGGGCTTATAATACAGTCTGTCCTCAGCTTCTGGACTTCGTATTTTGAATTACGCCATACATTTCACAATATTTGAGGGTAATGCTCAAAATGCTCTTTTAAATGCTAATTTTTATTAGCATAAAATATTAAAAGGAGTTTTTGATTTTGTTTTTCTTCTTTTTAGTAAATTCAGATTGAATATAGGCAAAGTGTAGGTAAAATCAAACATATAATTTAAAATACATGTTTTGTTAACATTCTGCATACATAGTGGAGGCTGTTTAATATTTTTGTGTTATCCAAATCTAACATGGTATAATGATCTATACTATAGAATGACAATGATCTATGTCATAATGATCATATCATAATCATCTGTACTATAGAATGACCTCAGCTGAGCTGCGGTCATACAAAAAATTCGCACTTTACCTCTAGATTATTCATTTTATTCCATGTGTTTATTTCTCACTTTATTTTCAAATATATTTTCAACCATGTAGACACTTCTCAGTATGCTCACTGATTTCTTATTGAGTAGGAGCTGGAGCATTAAGAAAACCTCACAACGTAACCACTGTTCTTGTGTTTGCTTCAGCTGCCCTCAATGCAGAATAAATTAAACAACGCCAAGAAAATATAGCAATGTGTCAATGGGAGAGTATATTAAATGCCATACAGATAGTTAAATAGATGGGTGCAACTTAAGTATTGTGACAATATCTTTCCCTACCTGGATATTAAATAATTCCCCTCACAAAAGACAACTTGCCAGAAGAAACCCAGAGAAATATAGTTTCTTCTTCTCATTCTCTTTTATACAAAAGAACTGTGGAGGAATAGAGACACTGTTTGTAGTAAGAAGAAATAGGAGAAAAATCATGGTTTGCCCATGATTACTGTAGACAAACTAGCAAAATCATGAAGAAGCAACTGAGATTATTTTGCTTACCTTAAGGATACTTCAGAAGACAGCTGATTTAATAGCTGTTTTTCCCTCTCCGCAAATCCCCATAGTCCTCTCATTCCCTGAATACACTTTATCTGTACCATGGACCTTCAGAATCTGGGCTATTTTCTTCAGAGAGGAAAAAAGAAAAAAAAAAGCTTTATTATATAAAAACATCATTTTAAAAAAATCTAATTTTTCTTAAGATTTGCAGAAGGAACAGTTGACGTACACTGAATCGCAAGTCTGCATTTAGGATCTTAGCGATTTTCAGAAATACCTGTTTCAACTAATATATTAACAACCTTCCTACAAAATCTGCATAGGCATCTTACAGCCTGTAAAATATGCAGAAAATGTGATGTTGCTACGACTCCCATGGTTTTCTATAAGATGTACTTGAGAAGTGGAGGATTGTCCCAGAGGAAACATTTAACAGCCATGGTATAACCACAGCTCGTATCACAATGAGTTGCTAAAATATTTTAAAGATTCTACTTTACAGGTCAAAATGGCAAAGTGAGAGGGTCTGCCTTTAGTAACTTATACTGACTCTTTTAATAAGTTCAGTTTACAAAAGACATTTTTTTCTAATTGCCAGTCCTACTAATTAGCCAGTGGATGCCTGAAAATATCCTTTTAACCACCTGGAAGCCAAATGAAGCTTTCAATTTTACATGTTTTGCCTCATTTTCTTCTCTTTATGCCCTCAGTTATACACAGGGAAATCTTCAGGAATGATAGGATGTGGACTCCATAGCTCTGATTTAAATGTCAGAATGTCCATTTTACAAGAATTTCTATCTACTTGTTACCATTGATTTAATTGTGTTTTTGCTTTGTTATATAAGAGAATAAAGAAAGCTAAAGAAAGCATTTTCATGAACGCATTTGTCACAAGTCAGTAGGCACCTAACATCCACATGTTCACAGAGACTTGCAGTGGTTTAATTAGACCAACTCACTTCAGTTAAAACAGAATATCTAGCTTCTGTATTTCAAAAATACTGTGGCTAAGATCTCTACAAAAATAGGAATATATTCCCTTTTTAGTTTGTTATGCAATAGAACTTTTATACATCTACCAATTTGATCTCCATAACTATGAAAGCTAGGACACTATGAGTAACATATTTACCCTCTATAAAGTGGGGAAATACTGTGGTTGTTACTTAAGTAATAGGAAACTAAGAGAAGAGAGAGATTAAGAACTAGACCCATAAAGGGATTTTGGCATGTGGCCACCAGAGTGGGACTCCAAGCTCCAAATAAACTTCTTATGCCATGCCTGGAGGAAACTGTCCATTCAAGAAAAGGCTTCATAGCAGTCAGAGTGGTGAGACAGGAATATGCTTAAACTTCAGAACAGGAAATGATCGAGAAAACACATTGTTTGACTCTCATGTCTCTTTTTTACATTGATATATCAGCTCCGTAGATGGCAACAGAGTACGGAAGTACATGATCTAGCTCTGTACTGAAAGTATCTCAGCACGAAAAGTAAGCCAACACTTAGCCCCCTTTAATGACAATAAATTGCTTAATTTGAACAACTTGGTTCTTTCTAAAGTCTACAATAGTATCTATATTTTAGGTCTGAAGTCAGAAGTCCTTAGTGAAAAAAACCAAGCCTCTTCTCTGGGAGAAGATAAGGTAATTTCCCTTTTCTTTAAAAACATATTCAGTGGGAAAGCTGTATTTCATTAGAGTGCTGAAACTCAGGGCCTTCCTTTACATTGAAAAATTCAAGCTGATTTTTTCTGCCTCCTAAGTACATTCACTAGCCTAAGCTTCGAGAGAAAGCATTCAATATTAAAACATAGAAACAACCCTAGGAAAAGCAACTGAAAATCTCTTTTCACTCCTCTTTTCATGGTAGAGCAGTAATCACTACACTAATGTGTAATATTCTCTCTCCACCTTCCTTTATCCATCACACATCTGTAATTTTTGCTTCATAGTGGCACCATAGTGGCTGCATAGATTTTTGAGGCCTTATTACTGAACTGCGTCCTTTCCTACATCTGGCAGTGTGTTCTTTCTATCCTGCATGAGGTTTAGTGTTTTGCAGCCATACAAGTTTGAATGAAAAATTCTGGTTTATATTCTTCATCTTTCCTTCTATATTTGTGGTAAAGTGCTTGAGGTAAGCAAACATAAGAATTACTCACAAAAAAGAACCCTCTCAAAAAATATAGTATAACAGCTACCTGTACCCATCTTCTGATATTTGTGATACATATACATACACCTACACACACATATAAAAAACCCCATACATCTGTTTATATACACACGCACAATAACTATATAATACATTTAGTGTTCTTCTGAGTTCATATTAAACTGAAACTTGGCTTTCAAAATATGGATTACAAAGTAAATATTTACTCCCTTCAAACATCCAGTGTGCATTTACTGATAAACCACAGCAAGACGTTGACAATAACTGGACATCACTCTTTCTTTACATCTTGCAGGAAGGCACTAAAGACTTATTGAAATATATACACTCACTTATAGGCTTAAGAATGAGTACAATTTATAGAATATGTAATCCTATTCTTCATAATTCCTAACAGTTTTATGAGCTGTGGAGATGAATATTTGTCATTCAGACCTGTAGTTATTAAATGGATCTGTATTTACATATTTTATACATGTGCATGTATATGCTGAAAATATTCCTGTTCTGGAAATTTTAAGAAAAAAATCGATGTTTTGTTCCTAACTTCGAGTGATTCTTTAAAATTGCTGTAGTCATGAGATACAATTATAACTTCATATGTAGGCAAGTATATGTGAAATTGTACGAGGATGACTCACATCCTTTTTTTTTTCCTGTGGTTAGAGTATTGAAGTTCCCTTACAACACAGATACATCATTCTATTGCCTAAAAACAAGAGAATGAAAAGCAATTACATTTTAAAGTCAAAGGCACTTTACAAAAATACACGTCTGAATTATCTGACATAGTGCAGTGTGTACTAGGAATTCATTTTCCTGTGCTATTATAGCACAACTCTTTCTTGTGGGAAGAGGGTTATCATTGGTACATCTGTAAAATTATTTGCACGAAGAAGGCTTAGCTTATGGATCATACAAATGTGTTTACAGTTTTCTGTTTCCTGAAGTTACAGTGGGTTTTGTGTAGCCTGACACAAATAAAACAAACTGATGTCTTGATATTTCCTTTTTTACTTACTGCACTTATTTATAATTCAAGTTTTGCTCTCTAATGCGGAGATTTTGATTGACAAAGGGCTTTCTACTAAAAATACTGATATCTAGGCTCCCAAAACCATTGCCTTTCTTAAAGGCGGATGGTAAATCTGTCAGCAGTAGCATTCTGCACAACAGCAGTCCAGATGCTTTTAAGCTTTCTGTGTGAAGCCTCTCCACCTCTTAAGAGTGCCAATGGAATACTTGCCAATGAAAGGTCCCCAAGGCAATTAACTGCCTCTGAATTCAACTCCATCTGTCTGGGAAGTCAAATGAATGCAGTTTGTTTGGTCATACACCATTTAATGTGAAGATTCTGCTTCTTTATAATTAAGGCAGCCTTCTATACATCAGCCAGCTGTGTTCTAAAAAAGAAAAAAAAACCTGTGACCTTCATTGTTCGCAATAAAAATTTCATATTGAGATATTTTTTCTTTTTTTAATTTAATGGAAACTACAGTCCTAACAATTATTATTTTGTAACTTATCTGTATATTTTTACTATCCACAGTACCTTCCAGTCACAGTATTTGTGAGAAATTTAATACTAACTGAAGGAGCAAGATCACTGTGAAACCTTTTTCACAGTATTCTTCAGCTTATGTCTGGAGGCTTTACACTTCAGCTCTGCTGGATCCCTGGATCTGTCTCTAGTATGATTAGGACACATTGCAAATTTTATTAAAAAATAGAATTTGATGTTAGCAATTAGAAATTACATTAAAAATTGCACTTTTCATGAATAGAGTGTCAAACCTTATTCTCAGACATACCAGAGCAATTGCAATAGAAGTTATATGACAGTCTTTTTTACACTAGCAGTACAGAACTACTAGATCTCTGCTATGCACCATCTCAAAGAAAATAATGTTTTATTTCAGTGGTTGCAGTATTTGGTTAACATGGCAAGGTTTTTGTAGCAAGTGTCCTGGAAGAATGACTTCTGTAAGGAAACACCAAGAGCTGCCCTCATGTCAGATAGAGTCTGTTCAAAGATGACTCACTGCTTGTCAAGGCTGAGCCAATCAATCAGGGAAGTTGCTAGTGCTTCTGTGGTAACATATAGAAAAAGGGTAAAAAATGCTTTATAACAGCATTCAGGAGAGAGGAGAGAGAAACAACTCTGCAAGTCAGTGTAAGAGGATGGGGAAGAAGTGTCCCGACATTGGAGCAGAACATTCACCTGGAGCCCACAGTTAAGACCATGGTGACACTGATTGTCCTCCAGCGGATAGAGGTTCATGTTGGAGTAGATCTCCACACTGGAGCAGGTGGATGTGTGCTAAAGGAAGGGTCCACATAGGAGCAGGATTATGGAAGGAACTGCAGCCTGTGGAGAGCAGCCCCAGTTGTTGGAGATTATCTGGCAGGACCTGTGTCCCCTTGGAAGTCCCAGACTGGAGCAGCCTGCTCCTAAAAGACTGCACCCTGAGGAATGAACCTGTACTGGAGTATTTTGTGAAGAACTGCAGCCCATTGAAAAGGCCTGTGTTGGAGAAGCTAATTAAGAGATATATCCCATGGGAGGGACCCCACATAGGAACAGGGGAAAAACATGAGGAAGAAGAAGTGTCAGAAACAAGATTTATGAATGAGCCATAACTCCTATTCTCCATTCCTCTGTGTCACTCTAGGGGAGTAGGCAGTAGAGTTGGGATTGAAGTTGAGCCTGAGAAGAAGGTAGGGATAGGAGGAAGTTCTTTTCAGATTTGTTCTTATTTCTCATTTACCTACTACCATTAACTTGCAATAACTTAAATTAATTTCTCTAAGTTGAATTTCTTTTGCCCATGGTAGTAATTCGTAAGTGATCTTGTCCTTATCTCAAGCCATGGGCTTTTTGTCACCTTTTCTCACCTTGTCCTGTTGAGAAAGGGGAGCTTAGAGGGCACCTGGCAACCAACCAACATCAATTCACCACAGTTACAGATACAAATGGTTATATTAATGTAATATGTGTGTGTGTTTGTGTGTGTGTGTGTGTGTTTATACAGATACAAGTACTTATAAAAAATGAGGGTGTTTGAATCTCAGGGCCAGATCAATTCATTAGTTTATTGATATTAAGATAAATAACACAGCAATCAGCAAAGTACAAGGCAACTCATTTGAAGAAAGGAATTCTGTTCAGACCCTATCTGCCTCACACCTGGTTAAAGGAAACCCTTTTTTAAAAAAAACTATATGACAAGTTTCATTGCTGAAAACTCCTGCTATGGTAATACAAATTCTTAAAACAGACCAGTCAAAGTACCAATTCAATTTAATAATACTTCTATAGTTATTCATTCTTGTAAAGGAAAGTAAAATTTGCTACTCGTAGGAATTAAAAAATCAGTCCTCCACTCTCCTCAAATCAGTCATCTTCTCTGTCTTCTCTTTCAAACCACACTCTCCTGTAATTAGTTGATGAGCGAGAGAAAATCCAGTTAAGATTATGGAGAAAACCTTGCATGCATCAAAAAATGGTATTAAACCTCTCCTGATTTTAGCTTAATGTCAATGTTTGAAAATTACATCCAAAAAATAAGGGGATTGCTATACACATAAGCACATATGCTAGGTAAGGCCTTGCAAGATGCAAACAAGAAGTAGCTATATTGTGGTGGAGACAAGGCAATAATCTGACATATAAATTCAGCATAATTCCTCCAAAAATAATACAAATGTTTTGATTTGATACTAGATGTTTCCTCTGCCAGAGATTTTATGCAGGTTAAAAACTCCAGAAAAATAATGTGGCTGTTAAGTAAAATGATATTTTAGTTATATTAAGAAAGTTTGAGATTAACAAAACAGTAAAGAAGATGGGGGGGAAAAAATAGTAATTTCAAAATCAATGAGCCAGAAGATGTCAAAAAGATCAGAGGTAGGAAACAGAGGATATAAACTATGCAAACAGAGAGCATTCACAGGAATATCTTTTTGCCTGGAAATAAACACATAAATACTTACTCCCTTTCCAGGAGTGGAAGGGAGGAGGACAAGTCTTGAGGTTTATGACATAATGGAGTGATATCAGTCACGCAATAGTGATGTCATTAGGAGCAGAAATAGAAGAGAGAGAACTCGACTGATCTCCCAGGCTCTCTTCCTCTGCTCCTTTCAGGATCAACACAGCAAAGCCATGCTGGACATGTTAACTTGACTGCAACCTACCACCTCATATGGAGTTAGCACTGAAGTTGTAACCTTGCAATATAAAAGCCAGTAATTGGTGTCTGGGTTTCAAATACAGAGTAAGTACAGTCTGAGAACCCGTTTGAAAACTACTTTGACAGAGTGAGGGGAAGACACTAGGGAAGATATCATCCCCCTACAATTGGTGCTGGTGAGCTTGCACCTCAAATACTGTTCAGTTTTAAGTTTATAAAAAATTACAAGCACCCAAAACCTGTCTATATTATCAATCATACTATTCAGATTCTTCTGATAATATGGTGCTTTTCAGGATAAACCCTTATATCACTAGGTACTTGATAATTTACTGGAGATATGTAAGGGTTTTCCTGTGATTAGAATATAGAATCATAGAATCATAGAACAGGCTAGATTGGAAAAGACCTTAAAGATCATGTAGTTCCAAACCCCCTGCCATGGGCAGGGACACCTCCCACTAGATCAGGTTACCCAAGGCCCCATCCAACCTGGCCTTGAACACTTCCAGAGATGAGGCATCCACATCTTCCCTGTTCCAGTGTCTCACCACTTTCGTGGTAAAGAAATTATTCCTTATAAGTAGTTTAAATCTGCCCTTCTCCCATTTATACCCACTGCCCCTTGTCCTATCACTACAAACCTTTGTGAATAGTCCCACTCCAGCTTTCTTGTAGTCCTTTCCAGGTACTGGAAGGTCGCTATAAGATCTCCTTAGATCCTTCTCTTTTCCAGGCTGAACACACCCAACTCTCTATATCTGTCCTCAAACACTGATAGTAATTGGAAAGAGTGAATGTGAGAACTATTCTACCAAAAATGAGACATGGAAGAAATTGATTAGATCAGTTGTACCATAGCCAAGCTGAAAAGAAGTTTCTTATGGTACTTGATTCAGTTTTCTTTAAGGAAGTCAATAGATACACTCTTTTAAAAGTTGGTGGGTTGGCTTTTTTTTTAAGCAAAAAGAATGGGACCAGAGAGCGGCATGTAATGCCATCAGAATGCTGACCTGATCTGTTAATAGAGTATTTTAATGATTTAATTATACAAATTAAACATACACACCAGATTGACCCCTCCCCCCCACCATCTGATTAAAGAACTTCATATTGTGTCATATGTCAAGTAGTTTTGGTGGTCTCCAGTCTACTTTTAGTTAGTGACTAGCAATGTTACTATAGTCTGTAATGACAACAGATCATTCCTAAATAATATTCCTGCTTGTTGCATGCAGAGGTAGTTGAGAAACTGCCCTGTAATTACAATTCAAAGATACTGTAAAAAAGTTTAAATTCACAAATGAAACAATTGAAAGAAATACGTGGTGAGGACATGGCTAAGTCATTATACTTCCTTTGTAAATGTTTTAAATAATTTCTGTTGATTGACTGGCCAGAACTTAGGTGGTGTAAATCAAAACAATATTAATGTCTGAAACACAGATATGTTTTCTAACAGACAAAAAGAGGAACTTTTCCTGTGAAAGTCATGAAGATGCCCCCCATCTCCCAAGACAGGTCTTCAATTGGAGTATTTCACTCAGTTTTGGATGGTGAGCTTTAAAATACTATATGCCAAAATGCAGTCTGGGTATTAAAAAACCCCAACCACGAAAAAAAGAATATTTTCCCCAAGAAATAATTGAAAGGAAATTAAATATGACTTCAAAGACCATCATAGTGGTATTTTCTGTGTTTATTATGTATGGAAAGAAACAATAGTTTTAATTGCATCAAAAAAGATTCAAGAGGTCTTCTAAAAGGAAGGAAAGTAAAACATGAGGACAGTTGACTTAAGTGACTCTTAAGTGTATGCCACTGAGGATTTTTAAAGGGATTAGGTAAATAAGCCCTATGAAAAGAAAACATAATTTTAATTGCATCAAAAAAAAAGATTCGAGAGGTCTTCTAAAAGGAAGGAAAATAAAGCATGAGGACAGTTGACTTGAGTGACTCTTAAGTGTATGCCACTGAGGATTTTTAAAGGGATTAGGTAAATAAGCCCTAGAATTGTATAAACATAAGGAATCCTGTGTTGTATCAAAAGAGTGGGTGAGGTGACCTTGTCATGATACTTCCAAGATTTTTCCATCTTTCCACTCCTGGTGTTCCTATTTATAGTTATTCTTAAAAGCACATTTTATCAATTGAACCAAAAGGATTTTTTCCCCCTATGCGTTAAGATACATGTATAGACTATAAAATTTGAGACAATTTCTCATGTGCTCTGGTCTTTGTAAAATATAAAAGAGACATGCATAGGAAAGACAAAACATAAATAAGTCATATGTCAGAAGAAGTTACACAAATACTTCTTCAAGGAAATATTTCTGGGGTGAAAAATAGTAAGCACAGTGAACCTGAGAAGACCTTCCTTTGCCATATTACATTGTTCTTAGATATTGAGTTTGATATGAACTGAAATGCCTGTTGTTTCTGTCACTGGGCACCATTGAAAAGAGCCTGGTTCCATCCTCTCTGCACCCTCCTTTCAGGCATTTATGTACACTGATAAAATCCTTCCTGAACTGGGCTAAAGAGTGTCAGTTCTTTCTGCCTTTTCTCATAGGAAAGGTGTTCCTGCCCTCTAATCATCTTTGTACCCCTTTATTTGACTCTGCAGTATATCTTTATTTGTCTTGTACTAAGGAACCTAGAACTGGATGTACTACTTTGGCGTATACACTAATTCTAGTGTAGCCTCACTAGAAGATAGAAACCTGCAGGCAATATTTTACTTAATGCAGTCCAGGACACCATTAGCCTTCTTTGACAGAAAATGTACGACATGATGTCCACCACAATCCCCAAGTTCTTCTCTGCAAAGATTCTTTGCAGAACTTCGGCCCCAGGCATAAAGTGGTGCATGGAGTTGTTTGTCCTTAGGTATAGGACTTTGTACTTACCCTTCATGAGATTCCTGTAAGCCTGCCAAGGTCCCTCTGGACTTCAGCTTTGGACCTCTGAGATATCAGCCAGTCCTCGCAGTTTTGTGTCATCAGGAAACATGCTGAGGGTATCCTCTTCCCCATCATCTAGATCATTAATGAAGACACTGAACAAAACCGGATCCAGTATCAACCCCTGGGTTAAAGGACTAACTACTAACCTCCAGCTAGACATTGTGCCACTGATTACCACCCTCCCAGCCTTGACATTCATGCAGTTTTCAATCCACCTCACTGTACATCCAGCCCATGAATCAACAGCTTGTCTACAAGAAATTTATGGGAGACAGTGTCAAAGGCCTTGTTGAAGACTAAGTAGACAATATCCACTGCTTTCCTTTTGGCTGCTAGGCCAGTCATTTTTTAGTATTTACACTCTAGTTTGCATTGGTTATAATTTGCTGTTCTGCAGAATCAGAGGAAACTCATGAAGTTGCAACCACTCTTCACATATTGGGTATACTGCTTATCTTCTAAAACCTCCAAATTGCATTCACTCTTTGCTGCTCATCCTGTTTGGGATATGTGTATAAAGGGAATAATCTGTACTCCATTTGTGGAGAATCACCAACCACATCTAAGAGTCATGAAAAGCTGTTGGCTAATATGAGATACATCTCACGTTTTTGCAACAGAGGTCTATGGTCTCATTTCCAATCCTTGTGGCTTCATGTACTTTACAACACTGGCTAACCTACAGCTACCACACTGTGTCACTGACACCACTGAATCAGCCTGAAATTTGATCTAATGAGTGGAACCAGAGGTTACAGAATGGCAATACAGATGGAGGCTGTGTAACCTGTTGTGAACTGCTGCAAGGCGTGCTGAATGCTCCTGACTCTGCCGTTCAGCCCTGGCACACAGCGCTCTGTCTTCCTCTGCCTCACATCAGTTCTTTTGCAGACTGACTAAATGAAGTTCCTTGAGAAAGTGTACTAGTAAGAAAGCAGGAAGAGTAAAAAAGGGGGGAAATAAGGAAAAAGGGAAATAGAAAACAGGAAAAAAGAAGGAAAAAGGAAGATGAAAAGAAGCAAGAGGGACAGGAAAAGGAAATAGGAGGAAGAAGAGACAGAGAAAAAAAAAGAAATTTTTTAAAAGAGAAAGAGATTTTTTAAAAAAAGAAAGACAGGTTTCATTTTAAATTATAACTTCCTGATCAAACCATTTGTTTTTCATTAAAGGAAAAACTGTTTAGATGCAACATCATAGCAAACACTTTCTGAATTTTTCTCAATGCTATGTCTTAGTGATAACTGCCTTTACCCTAGCACCAAAAAAAAAGNGTATCCACTGCTTTCCTTTTGTCTGCTAGGCCAGTCATTTTTTAGTATTTACACTCTAGTTTGCATTGGTTATAATTTGCTGTTCTGCAGAATCAGAGGAAACTCATGAAGTTGCAACCACTCTTCACATATTGGGTATACTGCTTATCTTCTAAAACCTCCAAATTGCATTCACTCTTTGCTGCTCATCCTGTTTGGGATATGTGTATAAAGGGAATAATCTGTACTCCATTTGTGGAGAATCACCAACCACATCTAAGAGTCATGAAAAGCTGTTGGCTAATATGAGATACGTCTCATGTTTTTGCAACAGAGGCCTATGGTCTCATTTCCGATCCTTGTGGCTTCATGTACTTTACAACGCTGGCTAACCTACAGCTACCACACTGTGTCACTGACACCACTGAATCAGCCTGAAATTTGATCTACTGAGTGGAACCAGAGGTTACAGAATGGCAATACAGATGGAGGCTGTGTAACCTGTTGTGAACTGCTGCAAGGCGTGCTGAATGCTCCTGACTCTGCCGTTCAGCCCTGGCACACAGCGCTCTGTCTTCCTCTGCCTCACATCAGTTCTTTTGCAGACTGACTAAATGAAGTTCCTTGAGAAAGTGTACTAGTAAGAAAGCAGGAAGAGTAAAAAAGGGGGGAAATAAGGAAAAAGGGAAATAGAAAACAGGAAAAAAGAAGGAAAAAGGAAGATGAAAAGAAGCAAGAGGGACAGGAAAAGGAAATAGGAGGAAGAAGAGACAGAGAAAAAAAAAGAAATTTTTTAAAAGAGAAAGAGATTTTTTAAAAAAAGAAAGACAGGTTTCATTTTAAATTATAACTTCCTGATCAAACCATTTGTTTTTCATTAAAGGAAAAACTGTTTAGATGCAACATCATAGCAAACACTTTCTGAATTTTTCTCAATGCTATGTCTTAGTGATAACTGCCTTTACCCTAGCACCAAAAAAAAAGCAAATCTTCATCTCAGTAGCAGTTGTGCACTGTGTAGTAAAGAATTAGTTCTGTTTTAGAAAGCACCACCCTGGCATTCAGCCTTTGTAAGTTGAGGTCTTTGTGTTACATGCAAGAAGAAAAGGTGTTCACTACAGAAAATAATACACAGAAAAGACAATTATTATTACAAGAGTGCTAGCTACAATTTTACGTATAGTAATATTCAGATTGGTCGTAAATCACTATATTAACATTAAGAAGGCAAATCTGGATTTATTCCTCTGATTCCTTTGCTGTGGCTTTTATAATGAATTATTTAGTTAATATAACCCATAGAAGATTATGCAACTGAAATTTCTCTTTGCACTAGGGGTAAAAAAATACAGCAGATACACCCACTCTTTCTGGATTAAGAAAGTAGCAACAAATATTTCTGTTGAAATTCATTTTCCTGTCACTTAACTAAATTCTTTGTTGGCCAGAAAGGGCATCATGCTCAATGTTATGCAAAAATGAGACTTAAATATCAAATTTCGCCTGTTAACAATAATTTCTAAGTAATGGCATTCAGTCTGAGTCTTCCGCAAACAAGATTTTATCATCCCTGCCTTTCAGACATTTTGTCACTGTCTCCAGTGCTCTGTGCAGTCAAAAAAATAGATACTGGATTATCAGAGCCAGGATCTAATTCAAAATAACACTCCAGAAGTATTTGTCACAGATGTGTTTCCCTGTGCAGGTGTAAACAAAGTATCTATAAGAGAGCCTACTATTTTCTTTTGTCCCATCCCACATATTTGAAAACTCCCTTGCAGCAGGAGACTATAAGGACTGGAAATACCCTTAGTAATACAACAGAATTTCAATAATGAGGAAAAGATATCAGTAAACTGAATTCAAGGTGAGATAGTGATATTATCTCCTTCATAAATGGTTGATTTACACGAAAACAGTTCTTTCCTATAACACACACGACTTCCCTTCCTCTTTTAAACTTAGAGCTGTTTTACCCAAACTATTTTTATGGGACAAAATTTACTCTAATTTCCATCAGACACAGGGAAGGTTTCTTTAAAATGCAACACTACCTTGAAAGTGATTATTTAATTCTCTGTTCAGTATGCCTCAATGATTCCAATATTAAAACTGTTAGCAACGAATACTAAAAAAAAATTAACTGGCAGCCATACAAACTCAGCCTGAAAACCAACCTGCTTCCTTCCTTCAACAGAGTAATAAAGATTCTGCAGACCAAATTATACCTTAATTACAAATGTGTAGCTTCATGGTCTTCTGATTATGTTTTCAATGGCATGTGTGGCATCCTAATGCCATTGGTATTTTCATGCATGTGTAATCCTGGATAACTAACTGGACTCTGCTCAACCCTACCCTAGCTGGTGCTCTAGAAGAGATTGATTCATGTTCCTCTTTCTTGATATTTCCCTATATTGGAATTTTCTATGGTCTGTGAACCAATAATTCCCTTTCAAATAGGTCATTCCAGACAAGATATTGAAAAGAAAAACGCTGGTGGGAAAAGAGGAATTTATGTTAATTAGATGTTTGTCAACAGTTGAACTTGCATATATGTTGTTTTGCTATATTTAAACTATTCTATCTACTCTTCACTTACATTGCCTCTTAGTGACTTAAAATGATGAATTTGTTTGTCATTGACTAACTTTACCATTATAGACAAAAAGCTATCATAGTTTTGTTCCTGTGCACTAACTGTAAATGAAATTAACCCGATATGTAGTATAATAATTGAATTTGCTTAGAATAACCAGTAGATTATTTTATGCATAATTTATGCAGAACAGCAGTGTCAGATACGGGCATGCAATTTATGTCTGTTAACTCTATCAAAGGATCTTTCACTTGCTGCTATTAATTTTTCTTTTTGTCAGCAAACAGTTACATCCTAACAATTTCAGTCTCCAAAAGAAAATTATTCAGGTGATCTTATCCAGAAGGAATTATTAAGGAAAATATTAAGAAAAAAGTACTGGAAAACTAATTGTGGACTTAGTTCTTAACTCACATACGTTGGAAGATTTTATGAAAAACTGATGAAAATAAAGTGTCCAAAAATATAAGAAGTCATTAAAAGAAACAAAAAAGCTATTTGAAGATACTTAAGGAAATTCATTCTCTCTTTCTCTCTCTTCCTCTCAGTAAGAATTACAAGCTGTAAAAATCTTATACGACTTACAAAAAAAAAAAAAGAAACCATAATGTTCAGAAAAATACCTGTTTCTTCTGAGCAGAATAGGAAACATCAATTACCTGATGTGGCACTTGAAATTCAGAATAAGTCAGTCATTCTCAACTTTACACGAATACTACATTAGCAGGAAGTTGTGAGGTAAAATAAGTGCTCCAAAGAAAGAAAGAAAATGTTAGAGATTTTTACTTGAAAAAAAAAGGAAGACTTTGAAAAGGGCTGTAGAAGTCCTAGATATATAACAGAAGACAATAAGTGAAATATGGCAAACGTCTTGACCCCTGGGAAAGAAGAGAGAGATAGTGTTAGAATTTTATTCATGGATTTATGGAATGCCTCCATATGTGGTACAGTCAGTAGGATACCTCTACAGCTGCAAAGAGGTATTAAAAAACATATTCACATTCATGTATCACAACAATATATTTCAAATTCAAACAAGCTCATTACTTAAGCTTTCTCTCACATTTGAAAATGACATACAGTGAATAAATAGCCAGTGATCAATGGAGAAAACTAAGTTTCTCCAAGCTGCTAAATAAAAGAATGAAAATCTATTTACACTTATATAGCCTTTTTAATACATATATATATATACACGCGCGCGCACACACACACACATATATATATATATATATGATTGCTATTGTTTTGCCTGTTTATAAAATATTCTATCCAATGGTATGTCATTCTCTCCAGGCTTTTAACAAAATAAATAAACCAACAGGAACAATTAAAAAATATTAATATGTGGATTTCAGCCTATCCTTTCCCAGATATTGTAAAAAGTGGCTTCAATGTAATTTTTAAAATTGCTTTTGAATCACTCAGTATAGTCCCCATTAGAAATGTTACACTTCCAAAGGAAACCAAAGGAAGTATTTCTTCTCAACCCTAACTACTTCTTAATTCTTCAAGCTGTAATGACAAGTGGAAGTGATAACTCTAAGAATTCTTTTTAAGTTTGTTTTGAGTATTAAAAAGTCATGCAAACCAGTCATTCCAACAATCATTTGAATAGTGTGGGCTCTCTAAAGCTAGTCCTGGTTTAAATAGGTGAGTGTCATGTTTGTTGCTCCCAAGGCTCACTGAGTACAGCCTGCCTCAGAGTATCCTCCACCTTTGAGGAAGCTTAATACGCAACAACTCCACCCACTCCAGATTTGGAGAAAAAGAACTGAGTGCTGTAAATATAATTTCCCTAAACCATTTCTTTCTAGTAGCGATAATTTAATATGCCCTCACCTTAAATTCTGGGATTAAAGATCAACTTTAGCTGCATGTTATATTTACATACCTGCTCTCTCACGTAAGTACGTGTCTATTTTTCTGTTTCCTATGTTTATTCATATTACAACACTGCCTGCCTTAATATTTTCCCCTGATGTTAAACTATTGTTTCATTTTTTGGCTGTTGTGGATGTCTTGCTCTCTCTTCTCGGTCAGTGGGCCTGTGAGCCAAATTCAGAAGTGATATGTAAGGTGCTGTAAGACAGATCCCACAGTATTCGCTTGAATTCCTTCAGTATTTAATACTCTGCTTGGTGTAATGTGAAAGGCGATGTAACAGAAGACAACTCACATACAAAGTAGTTGAAAGGAGTTGGGTAAGCTAAAGCATCTCCTTCTATAAATTATGTTTTCTTCTAGCTGTCTATTATGTGAGTTAGCTCTGATTTAAATACAGGAGGTCTGAGGGAGAGGGTGAGGTAGCAGACACAAATCTAAGGTAATTCTCTGTTATTTGTGGGTGCACTGACAAGTTCGTAGATAGACCATGCAAAAGTAGAGGCTCTGTGTGGGCCATGTTAATTACAGATCTGCCTGGCTCCATATCATCATGAAGACATGCTCCTGAGTCAGCAGAATCCAGTCAACTAAGAAACACTTTTTGCCTCACGCTGCCTCAAAGAAGGGAGATTATATTGAAAAACTGTTTAACTGTCTGGATTGTTTCCATTATTTTCAGTATCTCATGTTCTGAGTAAAGATAACAGAGTTGGCTATAAAACACAATGTCTGCATTACCCCTCATATTTAACTGTATCACTTCTGAATTCAAATCTATAGCTTTAGTGGAACTATGTACATATCTTTGATAAATGGAAGTATTTTGATGACAATCTTATCTGTCTGGCAAAATAAAATATCTGTTCATCTTCTAATTTTACTTTTAAAATATAAGAAGGTCATTTTTTTTCTGATAAATTCTCAGGACATAGAGGAGACTCTTGCATGCAGCAGATGATGACAGAATGAGAATAAAACATGAATCAGAGTGACACAAAGCTCTTCATAAAATGCATAAATAAATAAAAGCAAATATATGGGGGAGGGGCAGCGGTAAGAGACTTTGAGCATGAAGTCTGAAGGAAAAAAAGGCAGTTCCTCCGAAATATATTGTTACCTCTGCTGTGAATAAAAGTTCAAGCTCAGAGAAAGCTGCTAGATAACTCCTGCTTTAAAAGTAATTGGAGGGAGTGGCAGGAAAAAGAAACATAATTTTAAAAAAATAATAATATGTCTGCGAAGTTGAGTTTCTGCAAGCTTTCACTGCTTTAGTGGCTAAAACCTGTCTGCCTATTCCCCCCAGGAATTCATTTCCTTTCATGATGCTTCAACCTGACAACCCCTATTACACTTCCGAGTAGCTTATGGAAACAGAAGTGTACATTAATAGGCTTTCCATATCCATTTTTTACAGAAGGTGATTGTGTCTGGAATAGATCCTCTTTGTCACAAGGAGATTGCAAATTGTGCCTTATAAATTCTAACCCTGTTGCAGAATTTTAACAAGTAAAATTTCAGTGTTGCTGATATGACCATGTTATTAAGGAATGTATATCAAAGAAAGAGAGAGCACTCTATATCCCACATGATTTCTCTATATTTGAGAATGTTGTACCATATGTACATACAATCATGAAATGAATATCAGAAATGCCCTGCTGCTTGTCTTGAACATAAAGATATTTGAATGTAAAAGTTACTTTGTGTCTCAATTAATCTCTTTTTTCTATGCTAGTCGATTTTCACTCTAGCAGTACCTAAAAACCTTGTCAATAGTACAGAGTTCCTGCAACACTAGCCTTGTGCCAGCATGCCATATATCATTATTACTGCTGAATGAATACTGGTATATGAATTTAACATACAATCTCACTGTTAGGAGACATGATTTTTTCATATTTTAAACTTGGATGGAATTGAATGAATATTCTCCACTTTGGTGCAATTATCAACATTAAGAATAGGTTTAATGAAGCTTCAGTTTCATCCACATTATAGGAAAATGGTATATAGAAGTAATTATCCTTTATTGTTTTTAAAGGGAAAAATGTGATTGTCCAGATGCTTTAGGTTGTGGCTCTTTTATAAAAGACTCCACTCTTTACTATCTTTAATAATTCCCAAACAGCCTTTTGTCTGTGAGCAGACACACACAAACTACTAATCTGGAAGCAATATCAAACTAATGAGAACTGGCATTTTGTTTATACAGCAGATCTAGAATTTTGCAGTTAAGATGATGAGAAATTTGGTCTCCTTCACTGACTTCACGTTGATGTGAAAAGACTACTAACCACATAAATACATACTTGGTTTAAATAGTTCTGTCAATATCATTTTTTCCTTTTGTATATATAGTCCTTGTAGATATTTCATAACAAAAAGTTTAAGCTATCTAATATTTCACAGGATATCCAGAAGTATTTGAAGATCTTTAAATCTAAAGGTCCTCTTTCTCCTATGTGACATTCCCTTACTGTACCTGGGGTTGGGGAGTAGAAAAGCCCCCATTACATGCTCCAGTTCCTATTCAGTCAATCAGTATACACTGTGGAGTTATTCTTCTGTGGCAAACATACTCGTAATTGAATTTATGTCAGATTCGATGTTGTACTTATACATCCACTGGGACCAGAAATAAAGACATCAGCCATAAGGCACACAAAGATTTCTCCTTCTTATAATCTCAGTGAAACAGCTGCTATTTGTTTCTAGAGTACAGTGCAGATCCTTAAACAAACCAAGGAATTATTTACCTGATTCTCTAAGAATCTGCAGTTGTCGTTCCAGCTGAAAATATATGAGGTCAGGTTATCCCACTGCATGAAGATGATAACTGACAATGTTTGCTCAACCTATATTATTATCATTGATGTAAGAGTCACCAATGTACTATTTCAGCAATTACAGAGGTCAAGACAATTTACAATGTGTTTGGGCCATTGCTAATGAGCTTAAAGCCTTCAAACTTGAAACCTTAATTGGTATATCCCTAAATGATTTCATCCCTGGAAAACTGACTCACTTTGAAAACTCAAAGTAATTTTCCAATAATGAATTGAAGAATACAAATCAGGAAAATTACTTTTTAAATTGTACTGTATAATACATTTTTTTCTGTATGTAAATTTTATTCTAAATGTATACAAATAAAAATAGTTTTTAATAATAAATCATATGAGGGCAACACACATGTCACATGTCACATTTGCAACATGCCACATTCACAGGCCCTCCTCAAAGAGATAAGTGATTAAGAAATCCATGTACGAGGTCAACATTCTTGCATAAAAACAAAACAATGGAAAATGACAATGTGCCTTTAATACTTACCATGTTGAAGAGTTAAAGAGTCATATTCTGAAGGGTTTATTCAATTACAAGAAAGGACCCATCAAAATAAATACAGCATTTTAGTTCAACTTGTGAGAAACTCCTATTAAGGACAAATGTTTGAGTCAGAATATTTCTTAAGCTTCAAAAATAAACTGTATGGCAAAAGGAGATTCTTTTAAAAACACACAAAAAGTATTTTATTCTCTTCTATTTTTACAGATGTAAATCACATTTCATTTAAACTGGTAAAAGAAGTTTGCTATAGTTTTACCTAGGATAGAGTTAATTATCCTCCTGATAACTGGTGTAGTGCTGTGTTTTGGATGTAGGATGAGGATAATGTTGATTAAAAAATGGTATTTTAATTATTGCTGAACAATGCTTACACTAAATCAAGGACTTCTCATCTTCTCATACTACTGTATCAGTGATGAGACTGGAGGTGCACAAGAAGCCTGGAGGAGGCACAGTCAGAATAATTGACTAAAACTAGCCAAAGGAATATTCCATACCATGTNTATTGCTGAACAATGCTTACACTAAATCAAGGACTTCTCAGCTTCTCATACTACCGTATCAGTGATGAGACTGGAGGTGCACAAGAAGCCTGGAGGAGGCACAGTCAGAATAATTGACTAAAACTAGCCAAAGGAATATTCCATACCATGTGATGTCATGCTGAACAATAAAGCTGGGGGGGGGGGGATGGGATGGGATGGGGACGAGACTTGACTGGATGCACTGACTGCTGATTAGGGACTCTCTGAATTTTGGTCAGTGGGTGGTGAGCAATTGCTTTGTGCATCACTTGTTTTATACATTCTTTTATCATCATCATCATCATTATGAAGTGTTGGCTTCACCAAGGGCAAATCCTGCCTGAACAGCCTAGTGGCTTTCAATGATGGGGTAATCACATCAGTAGACATGGGAAAAGCAATGGATGTGATCTATCTGGACTTCTGTAAAGCCTTTCACACAAGGTCCGCCATAACATCCTTCTATCTAAATTGTAGAGATACGGATTGATGGGTGGACTATTTGGTGGATAATGAATTGATTGGATGGTCAAATTCAGAGTAGTGGTTAATGGCTCGATGTCCAGATGGAGTGACAAGTGGTGTCCCGCTTGGGTGTGTACTGAGACCAGTGCTGCTTAATATTTTCATTGATGGTATTTACAGAAAGATCAAGTGCACCCTCACCAAGTTTGCAGATGACACCAAGATGAGTGATGCAGTTGTCACACCAGAAGGACAGGTTGTCATCCAGAGGGAC
>WAAB01012354.1:0-25205 GCA_013389865.1 Piaya cayana
TATGATTGTATGATTCTATGAATTACTGCATCAGAAAGCTAAGCTTTTTTCTGGTTTCAAAATAGGATGTGGATTAAAATAAATTCATAGTTGAAGGATAAAGCTCTAATCAAAACACAAATTCTGCTTCTCCAACATCTGGCTGTTGTGCGATTCTCTGCGTGTGCAAGAGAACATTGATGCCTACTAATATGCTTCATTTTTCAACCCTTTCTTATGTAATTTAGTTTTCTAGTACTTGTACTGTAGCAGTGGGACTATTATCCCTTCCTGGATAGTAAATAAATAATTTGGACATATGTTCAGAACTGACTCAAGGCAACAGAGTCAAAAATCATATTCTCAGCATGCTGACAATGAAGGGCTGAGCCTCCTTGCCAGCCCAGCCTTGTTGCTCCTCTTGTACACCTGAAAGCAATAAAATCCAGAGTTCCATGAATCATCTGACTTCTTATGACCAAAGCATATCCTTTGACATGAGCAACTGGATTGTCTTCTGGGGCTTTGGACTATTCTGCTTACATCTGCAGACAACAGTGACAACGTTACTCAGATGACCAGTCACTGTTTAAGGGCGCTGGAGTTGGAATTACCTGATTCCTATTAGGGAACTGAGGTACAAATTTTATTGTTTAGAACTGACTAACCAAGAAACCTGGAGCCTCTTGAAAATGGCTACACAGTATTCTGGTAAATACTATTTAAATACTAAATACTATTTTCTTGGCATTTAAAGTAGTCAAGCCAAAACAAAGAGCAGGACTCGTCTGCTGTAGAAATAGTAAGGCTTTGGGTGCCAAATAGTTGGACATCTCTTCTGCAGAAGGAAAACAGAAAGATGTTTTGTTATACAAGCTGGAGGAAAACAGAATGTCTTTAACTGTATGAAGAAATCAGAAAGGAAGTAAGTGGTCTGCAAGAGGAAAAAATCATAAAAGTAAGTTTGTCAGTAGTCAAGGGTTGATAGAAAGGATGATTAAAAACAAAAGGTAGTAATATCTTTTAAAATATTACATATGTGTAGATTCTGGGAGAAAAGATCTTGGTCGGTCCTCTGGGCTGTCTGCTAGCAGGAAGGAATCTATTGATTTATTGCTGAGCCGGAACGGAGCGAGCCGTCTAAAGTTGTTTGGAGAATATGGGATCTGTACTCGGGCCCTCTGTGATGGTACCACAGTATCTTCAGAAGATAACCATGGTGAGAACTTCATGTAGATGCTTTGATCATCATCAGCTGAAAATACTGGGTTATCAATTCCTAAAGAAGTTAATGAGTGACAAATACAATTAATCAAAGTAATTTCTTGGTAATACAGCAAGATGCCTTGTAAAAGAAGAATGGCTGCAGTAGGGATAAAATAGGCCAACACACATTGGTATAGATGTGCTAGGCCAATACACAGACCACTATATACACATTTGTTGCTCTTTCTACCTTGCTAGTCATTTTGGATCCTATCAAAGAGAAAAACTGTATATTATATCCAATATGCAGTTATGTTGGGGATATCTGGAGATGAAAATTAAAATCAATTAAAGAAAAAATCAGTCAGCAAATTTTAAGCAAAAAACCAGAACAATATAAAACAACAGCAGAAATTTCATATAAAATCCATTAAAAAATCCCTAAAGATGGGAAAAAATGCAAAACACAACAAGTCGATAAAGGAATGAGATATGTGCGAGGGAAATAAAGAACAGACCAATCAAAAGTAAGTTACAGGAGCCTTTCAACATAGACATCAAGTTTGTAGTGTTTGAACAGAAAGAAAAAATTAAAAATTAGTCTGGATCTATATCTTGCCATTCACTTATTTCTGGATGTCATATATTTATATATTTCCAAACATGGAATTTATCATGGAATGGGAAAAGGCTGTATCAGCATTTCTGCCAAAAGGGTGCAGATACAAGTATTTTTCTTCACTGTATGCACTGTGTTACACAGGAAATATAAAGTGGTATGCTGAAAATTCAAACACAAAAGTGCTAAAGAGAAATGATGAATTTTAAAACTTTAAAATTTTATATAATTTTTACTCTATATAGTGATATACTTTTAATCTGGTATTTTGGATCCTTTCAGGGCTGGAAATCAAGTTCAATGAATGTTCCAAGAATGCTGCAAGTCTGCCCTTTTCAGTGACTTCTGTGAGCCTGTAAGGATTTGAGAAAGTTGTGAATTTAAGAGGAGAAATTCTTCCTGAAAGAAGCAGCATGAAATTTATGACAACAGAGTGCTTAAAGTGCATAGAAAACGAGTATTGACTGGCTTTGTGAGGTAGGACAACTTTAAAAAGACATTTTCTGTTGCTCGAAATACTTAGTGGTTTTAAGGTCTGGTTTGGTCAGTCATGATCACAAGTTCTGTCAGCAGCAAATTTGACGTTATCCATACTGCCTTGTTATCTGTTAAGATTAATATTAAGCAAATATATTTTCTAATAGAACACATCAAATCAAAAGAAAACAAACTAGGCTAAACCACCAGCATTTCTGGCATTTTTTTTAACATTTGAGGAAAAAACATTCTGTAGGTAGTGAATTATTTTTTACCAGTAGGAGTATCTGTGAAATTTTGCTTCGTCACATTAGCCAGGAAATCAACTCCTTTGCCCAGATGCAAAGTTTCATAATCATTATATTCTTCTGATTCAGAAAACTCAAAATCTGGAAAAAAGGAAAGTCCAATCTGATTAGAAATTTGTATCAGTTCTGATAGGAAATGCTATTTCATGCTGTTTTGATGCTGGCATATTAATCAAAGATGTATCTTTACCTAGGATTTTGATAAGGGAAAAATTTAACCAACAGTTGTAGCAGTGAAATGCAAATCATAATGTATACAGAGTTTGCAGCTCAGATACTAATTGCAATACAGGCTTCTGGCTTGCAGTGTCATCTAGTGCTATGGTAGAGAGAAACTTCACACTCTTACTAAGCTTTTGGCTAACAGAATTGTCTGCTCTTCTGGGACTGAAACAAACGAACCTATGACATGGTACCACTGCTGCTGCTGTCTTCTGTGTCTTAGATGCTCACATGTTGACAAATGTCCTCTCATTACGATGACCAGTCACTGCATTTTCATCATTTGACAGAGGTCAGCATTAGTATCCTAACCAATTTCAAACCCAGTGAGGTCATTTCTACTTCTACTGCAGTTGAACTAGTTTTACAACAGCTGCTAAACTGCTTGATAAGACTGTCCTCTGATGAAGCTTTTTTTAAACAGAGGATGACATCTATACACAGTGTTATTTAACAAGACAGCATTGAATGACCGACTTATAATACTCAGAAGGTCTTCCAATGCAAAAAATATTCTAGAATATTACACTTATTCATCCAGTCTGCATTGCCACTGTCAGTCAAATAAAAATAATGCTTAGATAATGATTCAAAGAACATACATATAGGAAAATAGCTTTGCTTGCAGCTATTGAGAAAAGATGAATCCCTCTCTACTCCAGTTCTGTTTGAGATCAAGAGGCTGGATGCGTAGTGAGGAAACAACCCAAATCAGAGTTAGTTCAGTGGCTTTTAAACCACATTCAAGTTCTAAGTGACATATTATTTTATAATGACATAACAAACATATTAGCATGTGTGACATCTTGCTATGACTGACATCAATACCAAAAGATGGTTAAAACATGAAATGGAAAGAATTTGGGCCTTTATATGCAAACCCAACTTTTGCTAGGGATGCTCCTCAGGCCAGTTAGCTTCAGATTACACCTTCAAGGCTGACCTGTGACTTGTGCATGATGGGTGAATCGGTGCTGAAACTGGCCTCTGAATTGGTATTCCTTTCAAAGCTACACCACCCTCCTTGAGTTCTAACATTCATGCTTAGCATCAACTCTGATTCAGACCCTTCTAAACAAATGGACCTTATCTGAAATCAAAACATCATCTGAACTACTGAACTTTATATGGCATGGTGTCACGGGCAGCCATATCCTGCTGTGATGAAAAAGAAAAATGTTGACAAAAATTTGCTCTATGCAGCTTATCCAAAAGGAAGCTGAAATTCATTTGTGTTGTAGCCACTGCATTGTTTCATTTTCAAAATTTAAATATGAAATTTTAAAAGTGTGAGGCCACCTGAAATTTGGTTTGTCATCCGGCTCCTTAGAAAAATGATTTTAAATCACCAAGATACTGTGTTTAAGCATGGAACACATCCCCACTCTGAGTTATGAATTGTGACTAGAAGTTCCATTTTAATAGCAATTTCACTATTGCATATTACAATATTTTCCAATGCCTTACTGACTATGTAGCTGACAAAATGCTGTTAATTAAACTGGTCGAAGAGTTTTTACCTTTTTCCTTCAAAGTAAAATCTTGTACTGGATTTTCAGAAGGTATTTTTCCATTTGGTATGACATTGCTGTTTCGCTGAAAGAAAAAAAAAAGTAACAAAAATTCTTTTGAATCACCAGTTCAAGCAGTATAACCCTGAAATCTATTGTAATCTTTGCTTGAGACACAATATGAACATTATTCGTTTCCCCCTACACTTGTACTCACTACAGGAAAAGAAAGGAACTTTGGCTCTTTGTGGGCTAGATGCTCCCTTAGTTTCATGTAAATTTTGTGAAATGCTCTATGCTACAGTGCTACCCAGTTACATCTACCCTACAATATCTCCCCACAGTGCTGCAGCATGGCTCAAGGTCTTGATTTTTTTCAAGTGTTCAAAAATAGCTCACCCAGAAGAAGAGTCCAAAGCACAGAGAGAAGCAGCATGGGAGCAGCATGCCCCTTGTGTTATCTCATAGTTTAATCTCTTTTTTCCTTAGTGAAGTTTAAGTTTTAATTAGTTTAAGTTCCTCTTACTTCACGGAAAACTATAAGACAGACATAGGACCCTTCAGAGTCCTCTCTGCCCTCTCAGTTTATATAATAGGCAGCTACATATGGGTCCTTGTGCAAGTATTTTACCCTTTTTTGTCCTCGGTCTCGCTTGTGGATTTTATTGAGCTTCTTGGGATGGTTTATTCCTAGTTTGGTACTCTTGAATGATTCTAAGCGCTTCCTCATTGTCCTATGGAAAATCTCCTTGTCTTGTTTCTCATCTTCATTGTGCATTATCTCATGTCGACTGTACAGATGTTTGTGCTGTGGCCAGGAAGGGGAGAAAATATTTTATTTAGAAATACAGCTGGAAGCCCACAATCAATCCATTCAATCAGTGTCATGAAAGTATAAACAACTCCATTAAAAAATATGAACCAAAGACTAGTGTGAAGGCATTAATGAAACTCCTATTATTTTTCTCCACCATGAAACATGTATAAGTCCAGGAGTATAATTAACGTAACGTAATGATATTGTCTCGTGTCATGTCCAGTAAGAGTGACTGTCATTTAAAGTAACCCTCTCCCTACTAGTGTCTGAATCACACCGATTAATCCATATAATCCTGCTTTGGAACCTATACTGGACCCAGTTCTGCCTTCCACTGCCCCTATTGAAATAAAAAACACTAGTTTTGTTAAAGAGGCATGTTCATAATTAAGAAATAATACAGATGTGTAGATTTTGCAGATAAATTCTTTCCTTTTGAGTTTTGCTCCCAAGTTTTGGTCCCTAGTGTCTCCTAATTTCAGACTGGAGAACAGTCCTATGTTCGTCTTAAGCTCTCACCTCCTGCCTGGGTTTATACAGGTACTGTTGTAGGGTATGATGAGCAACTGTGTCCTCTGTGTCCCGTATACTTTTCCTTCTCTGCTCTAAAGCTTGCATGTCAAGGCAAACTGGTCCAGCTTTTTCTCTCCTGAATATACAATACATAAAAGATAAAAACAGCAGTTTTATAAATCAGTTTAAAAAATCAGAAAAAATCCCCCAGGAACATGGGGAACTAGAGAGAGAAATTAAAATGAAATTTCAAAGAAGAGAAAGGCCAAAATCATCTCAATGAAAATGAGTGAGTAGATTCCTAATAGAAAATGGGAAAATATTACTGGGATTTTTTTGTATTTCACTGGGTTTCACATTAATTTCTCAGTTTACATGACACATGGCTTGTTCTGTAAAAGAATTGTGAAAGAGTTCATGAAGGAGCAATTTTTTTTCTTTGCCTCTCTCCTGACTTTTTCTGGAGCAGACACAGAAATGACACCTAGACTCATTATAGCAGTTAATGAACAAAAGGCACATGAAACAACTGTGAATGTCTGCTTCATCTTACCACCACTTACTACAAAAATTTGTGTGTAAAATGCAACAATATAACTGTGTACCCATTTTATGTGGGAGAACAGCTAAACTGAAGTTTAAAAAAGTAGTGAATTAAAATGTATAACTGTTTCAATTTCCTCGCATATAACCCCTTCCCCAGTCAGTTCACCTTACTTACAGTAAATAAGAGACAGAGCTTTCCATGGTACTTGGTTGTGGGGTGCTGAAATCAACATTTACCATGTTCTCCGTACTTGGAGAACGTATAAATGCCAAGGAACCTCTACGTTCTCCCTGCCCAAAAGAAGAAACAAGATATATTACAGCTGTAAACACTTAGGGCAAAATATGTAATGGAAAATGTGAATAATTTGTGAGGCTGCTGTATGTAAATAGCACAAGCAGCTGGGGGGGAAGTTGCATTTGGGTAACAAATACAAACCATTTTCTGGTTTTATGGTTGCTTTACATTGAGTAATGTCATCCTAATGAAGAAAGCTAGGAGAAAAACTATTACACTTTTGTAAATTGATTTTGAGGAGGTGGGTGATTTCTTAGGCTTCAATCTGTTTCTAAATTATATCCTTGCACATTTGCAGTCTAACTCTTCTCCACAGATCTTTCAGGGTCCTTTTCATGGACCTTTTACTTTGTACCAGATTTCAAAACAAGTACATAGCAGATTTTTATGATTCAGTTATTAGCAGGTATTTTTTTAAAGATACAAATTAAGTTTTCAGTTCTCTACCAGACTGGAAGGAGCAAATATTAAGCATGGGTAGAAGTCTACAAGACTATTTGAAAGAGGTTATGGCATAAAGAGATGAAATACTGAAGTGGTGAGATTTACTTTCTGTTCTAAAACTGGTGTCATGGAGCTGAGCTGCTGGAAAAGCTCAGATGTATGTCTTCACAGTTTTCCCTACTGCTTGTGTAATCTCTTGTTTAGGTGAAAGTAGTTGTTAAGTGATAATCATGATTACACAGGCTGAAATAATCTATAGTTTTGAATCACAACAGAAAGTAATAACATACCGGGTCTCTACATTTTAAACTGTAATAGAGTACACCAAAAAACTCCATCTCCCTTGCAGAATATTGATTTTATCTACATTTCTCCAACTGCATTGTGTCCCATTTTCATATACATAGAGCAAATCAAACAAATGTTTCCTTTTACACTGGTAGCCCACATATATCTTACAGTAATACATGTTGGATCAGATCACTGGCATTAAGAAGTATACTCTGGCCTCTCTGGGCAGAGAACTTGAGAGAAAGAAAAGGCAATTCTGGGTCAGCATCATCCTGTCCATTTTCTTAAGTGCATCTGACTCTCTTCTCAAATCAAATTTAGTATTTTATACCTACTTCATACCATGTATCAATAGAGGAATTTTATCCAGAAGTTAAGAACTATTTTCATTTTGCCTGGCTTCAGTTCTTCCCTCTCAGCTGTAAGGAGTTTATTTAGGTTCAGACTGAACTCTCTCAAGATCCTGTTTATTGCACAGATGCAGCATAAAAACAAGGCTAAAAAAGAGAAAAATTTGTAAAACTGTTTTTAAACTCCTGAGTTTCTTCCAAGAGAGAAGAGAGTGAGTAGCTGGGGGATGTAGGTCTTTACTCCTCCCAAAGAAACAGCTTCGATTTCAATGTCAGCTTGTAATTCACAGATATTTAGCTCAAAGATATATTTCAGAAGTCAAGGAAATGTTGATAAATCATTGTATAACTACAGCAAATATTAATGTGAGGAAGGTGTAATGCCTTTAGGGTTCAGAACTCATGACTCATCAGGCATTGACACAACTAATTTTCATGGGAAGAAACCATGCAAATCTTTGGTAGAATCTGAAGAACTTCTAATTTCTTTGTCTATTCTTATCAGATCAGTAGACATCTGCCAACAGAATTTGTCTGCAAATGATTCTCCTGTTGCAAGTCTTAAGTTTCTCTAATGTCACAATTCTGTAATTGTGTTTGATATCTGTAGTATATCAATTTAATGCTAATTTTTGGAGTGAGGGTGTTAAGATTCTATTGAGTTAAGGTTACCCTTGCCTTTTTTAATTGGTATTACTGTGATCTGGGAAAGTGAGATTATATTATAGTGTAATAATTATAATATTATATTATGAATAATAATACATTATAAGTGCAGTACTACTGTTGTATTTCCCCACAATTGGAAAGTGAGCTTTTTCAGGTAAGATCTGTCACCCCACAAAGCCAGTGTTCTGTAGTTGCCAGATTCTGTTGACATATTGAGAAAGACAAGTTTGCCTGATCTGTATCAAATTACAGTATCTTCTCATGTGACGAATATAGAAACAAAGTTATTCAGTAAAATCTAACAGAAAAGTACATTGACATAAGTACAATATATTCATACTTGGGGATCAGAAATAATACTCACAACTACAGTCACTCAGACAGGTGATATTGAGATTCAAAACACATTTAGTTAACCAAAAAAAAAAAAAGCAGAGCAGAAATGAAAATAGTTTTCATTTAGACGTCTCCGGCAATATATCAACTTTAGGTTGTACTGTAAACTAAAACCACCCCCCACACATCAACAAGTGTTCACAATTACCTCAGCCACATAGCTAATTGCATCCTTCAAGTTGAGTTCATGGAAAACATTAAGGATCTGGTCTCTTGATTTTTGAGCTGACCTTCTCATCAGTAATTTACTGAGGAATTTCCTATCAAAATTGGACCACCTGATAATTTAAACAAACCATGTTAGTGGCAATAAACAATTTTAGTTTCACTGCATACTTACTTTAGCATAAATATTTTTGTGAGCTAAGCACTTTAAAAAGTGGTAAACATTATTATGAGAGGGGTTTCTGTTTAGAAGCTTTTCAATTAGCATTTGAAGAAAGTTAAGGGAAAGCCTGCTACAGAGTTATGCAACCATCACAAAGCATTTAATAGGTTCACTTACCAAAAACTACCACAACAGTAAGTGTGTTGTGATTACAGTGTGTTGTGATTACAGTATCTCATTTCAAAATCACTAGGACATTTTAGACTCTGGATGATTGTGCTACCTTATTTTTTCACTTCTGATTATGCATTCTTATATTTAATAGCTTTATTCTAAAAGTTTAATTTTCTTTCCTCCATTTGAAGGGCATCTGCTTTTTGCCACCTGTATTTTAGGACAGTCAGCCTAGAAAATTGGTTCACAAACCACAGTGCTCTTCCGAAAGCACTTAAAGAGGGCCTTACTCATGCAATTGATGTACTCTGGGGGATAGAAGTGATGTGTACTTTCTGTAATTTACACTTCCAGGCTTGTCTGATAGTAGGATATCTGCCATTTAATATTTAGGCTCTAGAAGATAAAGGTGGCTTCACTTTCATATATCTTCCTCTCTAAAATGCATCAGGTGACTTTGGAGGCTACTATTCAAAATTATCCTATCCATCTTGCCAAATGGCTATTTTGAGTTGTCATGGTTTAGCCTATCCCCATTTGGCAGCTAAAACGTGAGCAATTGTGGTCCCAGTTTCTTTCCCTTGATGCCATCCAGGAAGACTTGCAGTTGGAAATCAAAAGTAAAACAGCTTTAATGAAATAATAATGATAATAAAAAATACTATTAATAAGAAAAAAAAAAATCTACAAATATACAAGATGACCCCTCCCCCCATGACAATGTGTTACCACAAGTGAGCAGGCACAGAAAAAAGTCCCAGGCTAGGAGGGAGATGGACTCAAGAACTGAATTCAGGAATGCAAAGATCTGGTATCAGGGACAAAAAGATGCATGAGATCCTCACTAGATGTCGGACATCAGAGAGTGATTCTTGTGATACCACAGTTTTATCCTGAGTGCCGTGTACATGGCATAGAATAATACGTTGGTCACTTTGGGGTCAACTGCCCTGTTCACGCCCCCACAGATGTGACTCCTTTTCATTTATTTGACTTACAGCATTCTATCAGCTTGAGAATGGCCTTAGTTTCTACAGGAATAAGCATGCCCAGTGGCTTTTCTGCATACTAATGCCACATATTATCACTTCTAGAGAGAAACAGTCTGAAAAAACATGCATTTAACTTTTAGAAAATGAAGTTAATCAGATGAGACTTAGCGAAAGTCAGAAAGCTGATTGCTTGAGCTCAAATCAGAACAGGAGTTTACGACTTTTTGTTCAGGTTGTTGAAACCTTTTTGTCATTAAGCATTATTTATAGAATTGATAACTATTCTTCTTCTCTAGCCACAATATCTGGAAAGGAACCTTTAATTCAGGCTGCCATTTCTGGGCACATCACTTAGGTTGCTAGGGCCTGCCATTTCTTTGAGGAAGCAGTAATTTCATGTTCATAGAGTACAACAGAAGCAGACTTAAGGTCATCCCATTCAAAATTCAAGTCATCAAACCATACACTCAGCCATGAATCTAGATTAAACTATCTTGTCTCTTGTTACTCAGGGAGATTACATTCTGACATCAAAGAAATCAAACTTTAATCTGCCACTTTAATAACATTTAGCTCCATCGTCAAGACAGTATTTCAAAACTGGGGATGTAGTCCCCTGCATTATAGTCCACTGAAATTCATTCCCTGAAAGTAAACTGAAAATACAGACCAAAAGAAAGAGTATGTTCTATTTGGGATGTTTCATTAAAGTTCTTAAATAAACAAAGTATGTCTCTATAACTGGGTAGTCTTTTCTGGCACCTGCTCATGTTTTGGTGAAGAAATTTTTCCTAATACACAGCCTAAACCTCCCTTGGCACAACTTGAGGCCATTTCCTCTCATGCTGTCACTTGTTACTTGGGAGAAGAGACCAACAACCACCTTGCTACAACCTCCTCTCAGGGCATTGTAGACAGTGATAAGGTCTCCCCTCAGCCCTCTCATCTGCCTCTCATAAGGCCTGTTCTCCAGCCCCTTCACCAGCTTCGTTGCCCTTCCCTGGAAACACTCCAACACCTCAATGTCCTTCTTGTAGTAAGGGGCCCAAAAACTGAACACAGTATTCAAGGTGTGGCCTCACCAATGCTGAGTACATTGGCACAATCACTTCCTTGGTCCTACTGACCACACTGTTTCTGATACAGGCCAGGACACCAATGACCTTCTTGGCCACCTGGCACACTGCTGGCTCATGTTCAGCTGGCTGTCAACCAACAACTTCAGGTCCTTCTCCTGCAGGCAGCTTTTCAGCCACTCTTCCCCAAGCCTGTAGTGCTGCACGGGGTTGTTCTCTCCCAAGTGCAGGACACAGGACTTAGCCTCGTTGAACCTCAATCACATTGGTCTCAGCCCATTGATCCCTTTGCAGAGCCTCCCTAACCTCAAGCAGATCAACACTTCTGCCTAAGCTTTGTGTCATTCACAAACTTACTAAGGGTGCACTTAATCGCTTCATCCAGAACATTGATAAAGATGTTAAACAGAACTGGATACAACACTGAGTCCTGGGGACACCACTTGTGACCAGCCTCCAACTGGATTTAACTCCATTTACCACGACTCTCTGAACGCAGCCAGCCAGTTTTTTTATCCAGCAGAGGGTACGCCTCAGATACCATATAGCTACAGTTTAAGACTTGTATATTTATATGATCATAATGCTAAGCCTAAGCTAATATACTTAGCTTCTCCAAAAGGGTTAGAGGACTGCTCTGCAGAAAACCAACAGAACCGTACAGCTTTTGGGTTGGAACTGACGTGTTGACATTAGCAAGTCAGAACTGTGAATCTCTGCAGCTCTGAGATGACCTAACTGCAGGGAGAGAAGAACTGCTGAACCTTAAATAATACTCTTTAAAGATGTTCACGTTTAATATCCTTTTTTAACATTTATTCATCTAGGTCATCGAAGTCTGCCCATCACAATGATAACGTGTAATTTAAAGAAAATGGTGTCTGTATCTTTCAGGTAAGTAATTTTGCTTCTTTTAGATCTATCAACTATAAACAGAGGAAGATGGAAATGATACATAATTTTCATTATTAGTTTCAAACTAATAGGCTTGAAGTATATGAATCATTTCAAAGCACTCAGCACTCTCTGCCATCACTTTCAGAGGTGTTGAACGCATCCTTTGCAGAAAAAGAATAAACAACTAGCAAAGTTGTAGTTGAGTTTTTAGTGTGTCCACACACAAATAATGTTCATGAAATGGAGTATGACAGAGGAGGACCAACATTGACTTTTTAGGTTAAATCTTTTGCAAATGGCCAGTTTCCAAATCTTGAGAGAAGCGGATCCCTGGAGGTAAACTGAAACATTTGCAAAGGCCTAATCTGAACTGTGGAAGAAAAAACTGTTGAAGGGGACAAAAATAAACTACTTTCACATTTTCTACAGTTCCAGTATTTTCAGCTTATAACCTTTCCAACTACGTTTGAAATCCTTGCTGTCCCTAAATTCACAGGGTTAAAGTCATAATTTACAGGTAAGACTTCCTAGCAACTATTTCAACTTCAAATTAGTTACTACTTACTTGTCTCTCAGATAATTATGTCCTATTTGTCCAGAAATGTCTTCTATGGCAGAAAGAATGTGGTCAAAGGCCTAGGAGAGTGAAAGCAGAATTAATATCTTTTCAGAAATAAAAGGCATAATTATAAAACAGCTCAATTTATGTCAGGTTAGACCAGGTGACTATGCAAAATAGATTTATTACTGCTAGCCAAACTTTTTCCCATTTACAGAAATACTAACTACTGTAGTTTTCATCAAAGGTCCTGAGATTTCTAACTAGTTCATTACAAATTCACTAACTATTCTTGAATTACAAGGGTCTCAGCAAGAAGGTACTTAAGTACACTTTTAACATTCAATTTTAAGATTTTCTTTATCAACTCATTTTACCATCTCCATACATCAACCATTATTAGTGTCAGTGATTAAATCAGTTGAAAAATTTCCCTGGTGCCCTTTCTAGACTTTTCAGGAATCCACACTTCACTCAGGGTAGAATTAGGCACATTCTCTTAATATCTATGGCAAAATCCTGTACTGGTTACATTAGATGGCTGATAGAAATCATCAGGTTTGTAACCCAGTTCAGATCAAGGCAGGTAGAATTTGGTCCTTTTCTGTATATAGTTTACGTTTCACTCTGAACATACAGTGATTGTTGTACAATATGCAGCAAGCTAGGTTTAGAACATGGGTGACATGGGTTATTCCCGAATATAATATTAATTACTGCCTTAGGATATATTTGATACAGAAGTGAAGAAGTTGATACTATAAATGAGTTATCTCCCTCCCATTCCCTGAGAACAGACAGTGGTCCCTCTCTCTGAAGGCTGCAACTTACACATTTCTAGGAACACTATGTCTCCTCAGGCAGTGTCTTCTAGAATATTCTAGGAAGTAAGACAACTTTAGAATGTGTAAGGATTGACATTACTGCTCAGCCTGCACTACTGACATGTAAAGGTGTACCCCATAAACACAGATAAACTGGGAAAGAATCCTGATAGTCAAATATTAAATATTTGAACAGAGAGTGAAATTTGAATTGCTGGATAATAAATATATTATGTATTTATTTGGCAGTCTGTAAAAGAATTCCTCAGACAGAAACCCTGTCCATCACTAAGTTATTAATTCACTTCAGGTAACCAGCATGAGAATTAAGAAGATTAGAAACTCATACAAGTATGTGCTAAAATACCCAATGCAAGATAGCCATGTAAATCTGAAAAGTTTATGAATTCAAGAAGGCCATTAAGGACATTGTATAGCCTTCTGTCCTTTAACCTGTACTTGTACTGAAAATGCGTGTTTTTGCTTACTGAATAAAAACTTTATAATGTGTGAAAGTGAATTGGAAAAGATCATATTTGAAAATCTTTCAAAAATCTTTCAAAAAATGCAGGCACACAGAGCATTCATGGTGAATTAAAACTATTACCATTAATCAGGAATTGCAGTATATAATTAACACCTGCACTGGGCAGCAATACACTCTTTTATATAATATACAACCTAGAAAGCCTGCTTTCATGTGTTTTCCATGAGTAAACAATATTTAAGAAGGAAAAATAAACCTATAAACAAAGAATATTTAAGAAGGAAAAATAAACTTACTTCCACATGCTCTGCCCTAGCAATCTTCAATCAAATGTCCTCCTCTTTTAGATGAAGAAAGAGAAGTATATCCCAGCCATTCTGTTTCCCAGTACTGTCAGCCCCATTGAATTCTCAAGTGAAAGACCAGAACCTCCAGTTGAGTATCTCCTCACAGGACTTAACCCAGAGGCAAATTACAGCTTAAACATAACTTCTGAAATGTTGGAACGATTTTGCACTTGAAATTTGATTATGCTCTCCCTTCCACAAAGAAATTTGCTCTAATATTTTCTTTTCTCTTAAGACACACTGCAATAATCCAAAAGACACCACCATTTTGTTTAAAGATATCTTACTCTGCCATGAAGTTTCTCATTCAGTTTTGGCTCTCTGAGTTCAGTTTTCTTCACTTTCAGCCACTGTACCAAAGGCTTGATAGTCAGTCCCTACGGATTGAAATATGGCAATAAATACTTATGAATTACCCTAGACTTTACTTCAGCTGGTCATTCTTTAAAAGAAAGAGGGCATTTTGTGTGTGTTATATGGTGGTTCTCATAATTTCTCAGTTATCTCTGTACCCTCTGGAAGATAAAATGATGTAGTACCCTCAGCCACTGGCCTGGACAGGCGCACACTCTCCTGGGTGGAAAACTTGTTGGATGGCCAGGCCCTGAGTCATGGTAAATGGAGTTAATTCCAGCTGGAAGCTGGTCACAAGTGACGTCCCCCATGGCTCACTGCTCAGTCCAGCCCTGTTCAATGTCTTTATCAATGACCTGGATGAAGGCATCGAGTGCACCCTTAGCAAGTTTGTGGATGGCACTAAGCTGGGTGGAAGTGTGGATCTGCTGGAGGGTAGGGAGGCTCTGCAAAGGGATCTGAACAGGCTGGACCACTGGGCTGAGTCCAATGGCATGAGGTTTAACAAGGCCAAATGCCGGGTCCTGCACTTGGTACACAACAACCCTTGCAGAGCTACAGACTGGGAGAAGTCTATCTAGAAAGCTTCCAGGAGGAGAGGGACCTGGGGGTGTTGGTCGACAGCCGACTGAACATAAGCAGGCAGTGTGCCCAGGTGGCCAAGAAGGCTAATGGCATCCTGGCTTGTATCAGAAACGGTGTGACCAGCAGGTCCAGGGAGGTTTTTCTCCCTCTGTACTCAGCACTGGTGAGACCGCATCTTGAATACTGCGTTCCGTTCTGGGCCCCTCACCACAAGAAGGGTGTTGAGGCTCTGGAGCGAGTCCAGAGAAGAAGGGTGAAGGGGCTGGAGAACAGGCCTTATGAGGAGTGGCTGAGGGAGCCGGGGCTGTTTAGCCTCAAGAAGAGGCTGAGGGGAGACCTCATTGCTCTCCAGAGCTACCTGAAAGGAGATTGTAGAGAGGAGGGTTGTGGCTTCTTCTTCCAAGTGACAACTGACAGGACTGGGGGAATGACCTAAAGCTATGACAGGGGAGGTTCAAGCCTGACATCAGGAAAAAAATTTTCATGGAAAGGGTCATTGGGCACTGGAACAGGCTGCCCAGGGAGTTAGTTGAGTCACCAACCCTGGAGGTGTTTAAAAGATGGGTAGAAGAGGTGCTCAGGGACATGGTTTAGTGGCAGATAGGAATGGTTGGTCTCAATAATCCAAGAGGTCTTTTCCAACCTGGTGATTCTATGAATAGACCAGTGGAAAACATATTTTCTGTAACAAAAATATGGTAGTGGAAATGTTAAATGTTTCATATACTGTTGAATGAAGTACTTTGTGTGCGTATCAGGAGTTTGTAACCACAATTAAACCTTTTAGAATAAATTTGAGAAAAAAATTCCAACTTGGTACATACCGACATATTTCAATTAAAATGAACGTTGGTTTTTTTAATCCAGGAAGTGCAATTTTGTTTGGATGCTAAATACTGTCTTGTCCCACTGCTTACTGTTATGCTTCAAAACAAGGACTCAAGGTCCGGTAGATCAGATTAATTGCTCTGTTTGCCCATAAAAAGGACCATTCCCTACAGTTATTCACATGAGGTGAAGGATATTTAATCAGATATTAACTTGAGAGCTACTGATACCAGGCAGCTAAGACTGAATATTTTTTAGCACAGAGGAAATTGTCTTTTTTCCCTTGTGATGCCATATGAAAACATAAAATAGGATCTTTGTAACTAAAATTACAAATTCAATCATGCTTTCAGTTCAGTGAAACAATATGCAACCTTCATCTGCAAACTGTTTTAAGCATTTGATATTTCTGAGGCACACCTCCTTGCAAGTAGCACACTTATGAAGTTAATTACCTGGAAAATTACAGTAAAAAACACAACTACTATAGTTGTGCTGACAAACAGCCTTTTCTCTTCCACTTTATGGTCATCCAGAAGTGCAACCAGAGCAAAAGCAACTGCTCCACGTAGTCCACCATATGACATCACCACCTGGTCTATTATCTCCAACTGGACCATTCTGTAGTGGTTAAGAATCCATGTCTGTATAACTACACCTATAAAAAAACAAATGCCAGCATGTCTAGAAATACACTTATGAAATGTCAATATCCCAACCATGTGTAACAGAAACAGTACCATCAATCTGCTTTCATAACAATATCTCTACACCATCTACTTCTCCCTCTGTATGGCTACACTGCTAAGGGGGGCAGGTAGGCCCATCTGATATCTTCCCCTTTATATTCAGCCAGAGGATTTGCATAAAATTCCTTCTGTGAGCCTGCAGCTCTTCTGACAGTGTTATCCTCTGGCATAGGTCAAATTCTGCTATATACAGACCTTCGATATTCACAGTTGAGAAAAACAGAATTTCTAGCACCACAGTCAGTTGTATGCACGGGGTCTTTTAACAGAAAGATAAATGGGTTGAAACAGTGTTGATTTAGGAAGCAAGTGTGCTGTGCTTCGCACTACAGATGACTTATGTCACTGTCATATGGAGAGTTGTGAGAATGTTGTCTTCAGGTATACAGGTGAGATGCTGTCTGCATGACCTAAAGCTCAAGAAATCACAATTATAGTTGTGCAGAGCTCACCAGAGTGCACACTGTACAGAAGGAAAATAGCTTCACCACTCCTGACAGTAGCACAGCATGTCTGTCCCACTGCAGCAGACCAGGAGGGTTAGCCAGTGCAAAAGATATTGCTCTTTTTAGAGAACTTTGACCTTGTGCTAAGGGAAGAACATATTGTGTATCTCACTGTAAGAAATGCCTTTCATCGAGGGAACCCTGAAAATTAATTCATGCCACCAATCTGACTTGTCTGAGGGTATGAGAGCTACAATTACATAAGGACCAATAGGATCAAGTCTTTAGTAATTTATCAATGCCTAAGTTCAATTACTTTAATGGATGCATATTGTTATTGATGAATATTTACTTAGTTATATATTAGTGCTTATTATAGTTACTTAGTTAATATTTAGTTATTGATCACACTTTACTGTATTGTTAATCACTCATTCCAGGAATTCAACAAGTTACAAAGTCAGGATACCAAAAACTTGTCCCAACACCTCACACACATTGGTAGTTACTGAGAAGTTGCTAAATAAACAATGGTAACAGACTATTTAGAAAGGAGGAGATGGAACTAGGCCCTTCATTCAGCCTAGGAATCTTTAGACAAAACAAGAATACAGAGTACAGGAAAATTGCCAGCTAGTTAGATGCATTATCTTTTATTTGAATTTAATTCAAGGCCAACAGGCAAATCAACTCATTTAATTTATTTCTGGATATCCATACACCAAATCACTATGTGTGTTACTCTCTAGAAGTACTTCATTCTATGGCTTTTTTTTTGAATTTTAGTCCCTTTCCTCTTTCACAAAACAGTGATCAAGTAGTAGAACTGCATATTGGGCAAATTGTCACTGGTATTTTGAAATGTTTGCAAACTGATACAAACCCAGTAAACTGACAGTAGGTAATCCCTGCCTGCCACAGTCTTATTTACTCAGTTTTCCACCAGTCCCTAAGAATTATTTCTTAACCAGAGAACTTACAGTGTAATTCTGTATGGTCTTACATCACTACGTGTCTCAAACCTGAAGCCAACCATAAAATTAGCTTAAGACAATCTCTTTATTGCCAAATTGAAAGAGTTGAAAGAAAGATATGCCTGACAGGACTCATGTTTTGTAAGGCTGTAAGTTAAAGAACAGAGTCCATTTCACTGGGAGATTTTGCCAATACCATGTGCTGGGTCAACAAAGGTTAGCCACTGGGTAATTCCTGTTAACCAGTGGGCTAGTCATATCCCCAAACATCCACAGAAGTGAAATCCTACTCTATTTACAGCTTATGATGAAGCTTACTGTAAAGATCTATGCTCCTAACCCAAAATCAACCAGAAATTCAACTAAAATAAATGGAATGTTTTAAAAGGAACAAGTCTAGAACTCCTTTTGGTTTTACGGTTGATGTTTCTTTTGGCAAAAGAATACAGGATTTCATCAACAATACAATGCAAGGACAGGAATATCATTCCCTTACCAATAACTCTATATACTGAGATGAAGACCAGAGTCAACAGAATAAAAGCTGTATTCCAAGTCCAGATGTCTGGATTTACAGCTGAAATTCCTAGGAACATGAAGATAATAGTTTCTGCTCCGCTGGCCATCATTTTCATAGTATATCGTACAGTTGTAGAAGACTGTTCAGATATGTTAGCCTTGACATATTTCTGACAGCAGATGCCACAGAAAGTTATCCTAGGAGAAAAAAAAAAGAAAAAAAGAACCATTTGTTCAGAAAACATTTGTGGTAACATTTACAATTATTTCCATCTGTCTATCAGATAGTAAAAAAAAAGTCAGACCATTAATTCCTAAGAAAGATACACTTTGGAGCCATTGTGGAGTCTAATCTAGGTAAAAAATTGTATCTCGAACATTGATCTTGAGGTGACTCCAAGAGGTCTGAAGACAGCATATCATTAGACTGTAACAGGCCTTAATTCTCTTTAGACTACTATGCTGCTTTAATCTAATGATCTATTTGCAGTATGATTTTCAGATCTTGAATACACTCACAGTAGCGTGTACGAACAACAGGCAAAATTGAGAAGAAAGATATGCCAGGAAACAATGCATACTAAAAGAAGACCGCAGAGGTACTGAAGCCAAAATAGGCAAGATTTAGGCAAGCCTTAATAGCTCAGACAAGACAGTAAGAGCAGCAAATAATTAACATTCACATAATGCCTTAGAAAAAATGTTTTAATTACAGATTATAGGGAAAGACGTCAATACAAATAGACAGCTATTAGTTATTGAACTATTATTAATCACAAAGTGGAAAGAGTCAAGGCTGTTTTTCACAGGAAGTTCTCTTGGCACAGCATATACTAGAAAACTTGGTTTCCTTTTCAAGGCTGAATGACAGTATTTGCAAATCATAATCTACTGCAGTGTGAAGATAGTATAACCTTCACTAGAATACTCAGCATAAGCTTCATGAGTGTAATATTCTGTAGCTGTTATTTATGCCTGTCTTTTCAATGATTTTTAAAACCATATTCCCTTCTCAACCCCTTCACAGGCAGTAATAAAACGAGACTTACGCAAGGATAGAGGAAAGAGAAAGCATGTCTGCTGTGAGGTAGGACAGGTAGGAAATGATAAACACAAATCCAGGCTCAATGATTCTCACGTGCTTGGTGAAACGACTGACCAATGACAGCAGGAAAGCAAAGAAAATGCCAACCAGTGTCCCACCGAGGCTCACTACAAAGAAGGACACTGAAAAACAAAACAAACACTACTTAAACAGTAGAAATATAAAAGTTTGAACTAGTATTCATCAGATCTATGGCCAGCAAATAAGACAAAATTTTGGAAGATCTGTCAAAAATTATTTCTGAAATGCAACAACATTAATTGCTTTTAGGCACTTGGTATGTGAATGCAGCATTCTCTAGAAAATACAAGGTTACTTTCTGCTAAGCATTGTCATTTCAGGCTTATTCAAAACCTACATTTCTTTGAACAGTTTTTATCCCACATTCTGTAAACAAATGCTTTTCCAAAATCATATTATAAAGTATGTCAAACCCATGGTAAAAGCATTGATTCATAAGATGATGTAGTATCACGTCATGCTTTGAACTGGAAATACGTGACTAAATCCGTAGACAAATAACATCTCTTACTGACAAACGTTACTCAATGGCAATCAGTGATAAGGAGTGAGAATGCCCATATGCAATCATTACTTTCCTGCAATGCAGGGAGCAGATCGGTTGAAACTAAGGACATATGATATAGAAAGAAAACATGTGTAGTTGTTAATTTTGATGGCCTTAACAAATGGATTCCACACCTGTTGAGTCTCTCAAAAGAAAATAATCTGATAAAGTTTTCCAAATATTCAGAAATATTTTCTAAATGTATGTATTTTTTAAGACACAGGAGCGTGAAATTATGAGTGACAACGAAAATGGCTAAAAAAATAGCAGTTAAGGACAGCATAATAATAATACATAGTTCAGAAGTCTGCATAGGAAGTCCAACACAGAAAAACAGAGACTGTGTCTGTAATCATTTTACTTAACAAGTTAAGGAAATCAACTGCAATCACTTTCAAAATAGTTCCCTTCTGATTTGACACACAGCTGCATATGATGCTCCCAATGTTCAAAGCAATTCTGCAGATCTTTTTCATAGAATCATAGAATCGTAGAATTGTTTAGATTGGAAAGGACTTTAAAGATCATCTAGCTCCATCCCCTAAGCCATCAGCTTGGATGCCTTCCACTAGATCAGGTTGCTCAAAGACTCATCCAACCTGGCCTTGAATACCTCGAGGGATAGGGCACCCATGACTCTCCGGACAACCTGTGCCAGCACCTCACCAGCTTCACAGTAAAAAAATTCTTCCTAATATCTAATCTAAATCTACTCTTTCAGTTTGAAACCATTACCCTTCATCCTATCACCACACTCCCTATAAAGAAGAGTCCCTCCTCAGCTTTCTTATAGGTCCCCTTTCAGTACTCGAAGGCTGCACTAACATCTAGGCTAACATTTAGGCTGGATATTAGGAAAAAAAATTTCACAGAAAGGGTCATTGGGCACTGGCACAGGCTGCCCAGGGAGGTGGTTGATTCACCTTCCCTGGAGGTGTTTAAGGCACGGGTGGACAAGGTGCTAAGGGGCATGGTTTAGTGTTTGACAGGAATGGCTGGACTCGATCCAGTGGGTGTCTTCCAACCTGGCTATTCTATGATTCTATGATCTACATAAGCCTTCTCTTCTCCTACACAGGTGAGGTCTCAGCAGAGCAGAATAGAGGGGGAAATCACCTCCCTCGACCAGGTGGTCACACTTCTTCTGATGCAGGCCAGGAAATGATTTGCTTTCTTGGCTGCAAGTGCACATTGCCAGCTCACGCTGAGTTCCTTATCCACCAGCACCTCCAAGTCCTTCTCCTTGGGGCTTCTCTTCATGCACTCTCCACCCAGCCTGTAATTGTGTTGGGGTTTACTCTGACCTAGGTGCAGGACCCTGCATTTGACCTTGTTGAATCTCATGAGGTTCACACCTCCATCATTTCTGCTTTCACATCTTCTACCAAATAAAAACCACGTCTTTTGAGCACCAACTTGATCTTCGGGAAGAGGAAGAAAATGCAGGAAGTTTGTTTCACAAAGTAGGTTAGCCTCGAATTTTTTGTGTTGGACCTTTTATGTACATCGATGATGTGATACAGAATTCAATTCTACGCACCTATGCCTTTCACACATTCAGTGCCCGTCACATTCTCTGGACCTATTGTAACAAAAGATTCAAACACATTGTACAGCACCTGAAAAGAGAAGTAGACTAACTTAGTATTAGATCCTGAATTAAGACTATTAATATAATTTCATTATTGAACCTCACTATTATGAATTCTGAATTTATGTATGACCTGAAAGTTCAGTATGGATGGAGGTTTTGCAGAGGTTTTAATTTTTCAAGATGGAATGGAAAATGTGCAGCAGAGCAAAAAGGAAAAAGTTTTTTTTAAAACACAACATTCCATGACTTATTTCAATTTGATTTCCGTCTCTAAGAAGCACTGTTACAACTAGAAGTGTTTTCTAAAGCACTTCTCACTCTCAAATCCATGTATCTGGCAGATTTATTTAATCACCTTTATAAGAGAGATACTCAACAACAAGATGCCAATAGTAAGATACTGGATTGGTTGAACATACATAAAAGAAGTTGAACGTAGAAAAGAGTAAGCTACCATAGTTATACTAAAGCTTTTAAAATAATTGACTAAGAGTGATAATGCTGAAAGTAAAGAATTCAATTTATGCCTTATCCATACCCTGCTTAAGGCGGTTTGTATGAGCATCCTTCTTGACACCTGCCCGTCTAATCTATTCTTAATTTCTCCAGGGATGGAGGAAAACTTCACTATGGCTTTCTCAGCTTTCCTTGTTGCAGTTAAATTTGTTAATTCTTATCATATTTACCCCACTCATGGCATGTAGGTTACTTTGTTCGGTAAAAATAGCCTTCTATATATTTACATTAAAGGATGCTGCATCATCCTTCTGTCCTCCAGTCTTTTCTTTTTCCAGGTAAGAACTCCAGTTGTTTCAAACTTTCTCATAGGCTGTGCTTGCTGAGTGTTGATCATGCTTACTCTTCTCTTCTAGATTTTCTTTGAGAAATAACCAGACTTCCTCTTATCTGTAAAGTGTTTGTATTCACATCACAATAACAAAACCTCTTTTCCTTCTGAAAACCAGTTATGTCGATACTTGAGTTCATCGAAGTTTCTAGTAATACCTCAGAAGTACTAATGAGACTGATATTCAAAGGCAATTAGGGTTCTCTGGAGCCCCAAATGGCATTTTCAAACTCACACGAACAGTTAGGCTGCTGCAAATGACCTTGTAGTGCCTTGCTGCCTTGGTTGCACAAAATTAAAGTGACTGAGGCCGTTGGACATGTCTTACCCTCCTTTGGAGATATACAGGAGCAGGAACAGGAGTCGATCCAAGAAGTGAACTGAAGCTCTATAGCAACTCAGTTGCACAGCATCTTTCTGCCATAATCTGGTCCCTGCCCACTAGTACTGTACGACTAAACTATTGACTGTTTTACTCTGAGAAAAATCTTGTTTGAAAAGGTGTTCTAATCAAAATAAAATCATTAGGAGACATTTAGGATTGTTTTACATCTACTGAAGTCTATTAAGTTTCCCTGTTCTTTCTAAATGAAGGAAATCAGAAATTGTTACCAAAACATCTAATCCATACTGGAAACTTTATAAAATGGCCCACAATTTTTCCTGCATTGGCTCTTTGTTATATATCTGTTTGATAACCACCTGATCAAAGTAGAAGACAGGGTACAGGCATAAGTGCTTCAGTGAATATTGTCTCTCTCATTGCCTACATAGGTGAGATATGTATATCAATTATGGGCATAATGGAAATATGCAGGAAAGAGTATGTGCATTAAAAAAACAACAGGGAAAATCCCTGGAACTTATTTCAGTAAGTCACGAAAGCTCTAAATGAAGCACAGGCAAATAAAACACACAACTGAAACTTAATTATAAATGTTTTTATGCTCATCTAACTCATGAGTGTATACTTTTAGGTGACTTACATGTTCCAAACAGCTTACAGAGTTTGTAAGCAAGACAGAAGACACCATGAGATATGCTACATTAGCCCATGAGCAGATACACACAGATTATACAGTATTTCATTTAAGGGTAAAATGGACTTCAGAAGAAACTCTGTAGAGTTTGGGTGTCTTCACGAAATATAGCTTACTTACCACAGTTACAGCATCATTTAGAAGTGATTCTCCAAAAACAATGATGAATAGCACTTCATTGACATGGACTTCTTCAAACACTGCCAGAACAGCTACAGGATCCACAGCGGCAATTAAGCTGCCAAACAGGAGGAAGTCTAGCAGTCCAGCTCTCAGGTGGCCTTCAAAACCAAAGCAGAGCATAACTAGAGTGAGCCTTGTATTATCTACAGAAATGTCAGACTGTGGTATTACAGATAATGCAAAATCCTCGAAAATAGGGGTCCTAAGGCACTAAAACCACTTAACAAGTTCTTCATTGTGTAGCATTGTATCCCGCAAGGCTTTTCTGGATCCAATATTTAATCAAAGTTGATACTGGGAGCAGTACAGTCCTTTTCTTATAGCATGGCTCTTGTATTTGTGTGTAGTATGCTTTATCTAACTTGTGTTAATTAACTCGGGATAACTGAGAACTGACAAACCAGTAAGAGGAATATACCAGTACTCTTGAAGTAAATGTTCCGATATACTTCAAGCCACGGGCCAAGTCTGACTCTCAGTTGCTAAATACTGCTACAAGAGAAGCTTAACCGCACTTAGTGCGGTTAAATACCACTTGTGGCCTACTTATTCAAGTAGATATTCATTGATAGATGCAATTAAGCCACTTGTTACATAATTATGATTCATGAGGCCACTGTTAAATGGCCTGAAAATGAACCATAAAAACAGACGAATTACTCAAATGTACCTCAATATGTTTGTGTCATAGCTCCGTAGGAATTTTGGCAAGGATTTCAAAAGTTTTGCAACTACAACAGTCTAGTAACAAAGTAGCACAGTATTTATTTGTAATTTTTAATTTTCTTTTAGTTATTAAGGTTATTTTGTTCAGTTATGCAAACAGACTGAGACAAGCATCACTATCATTTCAAAAGTAAAAAGGAGAGCCAAAAAGATCACTTTGCTCAACTTCTTATATGCCTTCCAAAATTTGCCATCTTCATGGAATCAAGAGTGGTAGCCCAGTATTTTTCTTCTGGGCAACAGATTTTTGAAATAGTAGAGAACAGGAAAATTCCCTTTATGAGGAAGAAAGGTTCATTAAGAGATGAAGCCCAAAATGGTATGACATAATGCAAAGAATCATAGAATCATAGAATC
>WAAB01012354.1:25257-37473 GCA_013389865.1 Piaya cayana
CCCCTTCACCAGCTTTGTTGCTCTTCTCTGGACACGCTCCAGAGCCTCAACATTCTTCTTATGGTGAGGGGCCCAGAACTGCACACAGTATTCCAGGAGCTGTCTCACCAGTGCCGAGTACAGAGGGAGAATAACCTCCCTGGAATGTAGAGTTCATTCAGTAGAACAGAGTACAGAGACCCAAACCCTGAATTACAAGATATATGCATCAGATGTGATTTCTATTGATGATGGAGGAAATCATTTGATATTAAATAATTCAGAAGCATGAGTCAGACAATAACACTCAGCAGATGTAGCTGAATGATCAGTACTGCCTATAAGGTACTTCCAGAACCTATTGACTCCTCTAAGAAGAACATGGTAAATTTTCAAATCCAGAATGCTTAGTGCTTGGAAGGCAACTGAAACAGAAACTAGATCCAAAATATTTTTGATGTAAAATGGCATAGGCATATTTGCTTAAGAGGAGGACACTTACATGGGCAGCCAGAGACGGGAGTAAACAGCACCCTGCTGTACTTATGTATGGCAAATAATCTGGGGGAGCTGTAGAAGTACTTATTCACTTCGCTGCTGTCCACCAGTCACAGTATCTGCAATATTTTCCATACAGTGTATAAGGACCTTAGTATGGTCCTAACACCAGAAATTCATAATTTACAACAGACTGCTTTGGATTTTTGAAAGGAGAAACAGTCTTGCTCACTCTTGGACATATTGGGCTGTGAATGAAGACTGAATCTATCCATTTTAGTGTGAGAGATAGGTTGAAGCAGTGAGCTGAAGACTATGCCAAAATTTCTCAGAACGGTCTTGAACCTGAGTCAAAGTTATGGTTCCATCAGATGTTGTCCTTCTCTGTCATGTTTAAAGTAGGAATAAGCCAAATGACAGTTGCTATTAGATGCCAGAGTACAACAGAACACAAGCTTTTAATATAAGTTGGCTTATCCTTTTTATATGTCACCAATTACGATCATCAGTACATTATTTGAAGTCTTGCAAAGCTAGTAAGCAAATACTTATGGAAAGGTTAAGACACATCTGTAATTACTACAAAGCAGTGTTAAGAGGCATGGGGTTTTTAATTCATACTGTTATCTAGTTCTTCAGCAGCTGGTGAATGATTAGATGAAATCAGCCAGTAAGATTTATGATTAGATATGTCTTCCTATTCTGTGAAAGCAGACTAGTATGGCTATTAGTTACTAATAAAGATGTTGATCTTTTAATGTTACTTCTAAAGAAGGATTTCTTCATTATTATCAATTTATCTCTTTTTCTTCTGCAAATTAGAGTATCTATAAGGATATCTAATTCAAACAAAGAGCTGAGTTTATGTTTGTATATGTAGGAAATCTATGTAATCCATTAAATTGTGCAGTCTCATACTGAAGGTCAGTACTGAAGGCCCATTTAATAATGAAGTTTTAAGTAATCTGTTTTTATTTCATCTTAGTTTGTAATGGATATACATTTCTACATTTTATGATATTCACTCCAATTGTATAAAAAGTGGGGTAGAAACAAAAATATGCCGTAGAACTTCAACCAGAGGTTACTATAAACTCTTCAAAAAATTGAGTAACTCATCCTTCTCCTGTCTTCAGGAAGTAAGTAACAACAGTGACACTCTTCAAAATGTATGCTGCTCAAATCCTTGCTGATGTTTTGGAGGTCAACACAACTTATTTAGTGGATTACTAAGTATGTGTCATGTAGATATTTTGCTGTCCTACTTAGCTTTGCTGAAGAATGACAGTTTGAATCAGGGATGGGCTTCTCTTGTCCTTTCCATATCTGAAATCAAGACTCTAGTAGGAGATAATATGTCTTAGTGGTAAAGACACGTTCCCACAGTACACCAGTTAATTCTAAACATTTAAATTTACCAGGCATGTTTATTTTTTGCCTTTTACTGTTTGCTTGTTAACATCTGTTCTTTTAGCTTGTATAACTTTAGCTGTGACCCAAATAGGGTCTGATTGTCTGGTTTAACTATATATTCAGAATTCTAGTATATACTATCACTGAAAGATTTGCATAATGATGAAGCAGAACACATAGCCATTAAATCCAGCTCACACTGCTTACAGATTGGGTGAACAAGAGATAAATGTCTTTTTCACTTTAAAGAAATTGTTTTGGAAATCACATGACGATTCCATTTCACATGTCAAAGAGGTCAGTGCTTTTTCTTCAATGATTTTTATTGATATATTTTTGAAAGAAACCCTCATTCATTATAGTACTCAGAAAAGAATGTTCAAATATTTTTTCTTTTTTTTTAGTTGTTCTTAGAAGCTTGGATATTTAAAGAAATCTTTATTGAATCTCTTGTAACAGAAATATCCCTTTGTCATCTTTCTTTGTTCCTAGACTATAAATGTGAAGTTATGGATGCAATATATTGTGCCAATAGGCTGAAAGCACACAAAATGTCTTACCTACCTATAAAAGTCAATACTGTCTGCATCTGAACTGTCACCTCTGTATCTTCTAAAGAAGAACTATCAAATGTGAAATATATTAAGGTAAATACCTAAAATGTAAGCTAAATCTATCATAGATGTCTCTATTACCAATATCTGGAGTTACCTAAGATGATTGTCATATGAACACATTATGTGGCCTAGTTCTTCCAGACTGTTTTCTCTTAAAATGGATTGAAGAGATATCCTAGTCTTATGCTCAGTTTCAAGGAACCCTGACCCAAATTCTGCTACTTCCCTGTGCTGGACAATAGGAGTGGGTTTTGAGGCTGTAAAACTCTACTTATGTTAACTTCAATAATAGTCAATTTCTTCATCACAAAAATGTCCTCTGCAATATCTGCAACTTCTGAACAACTAAGGCACTCTTCTTAGCTGGATGGAAAAGGAATTCTGTTGTAATGCTCTGAGTCCATTTCACACTGCTGTGGTTACAGAACAGCCCTAAGACTAGCTGTTGAGCCCCTCATACCACACAATATAAGCCCGCAGTGTTGGTGCCACTCATTCTAGTCTGGGATCTCAGTACTGGTTGCCAAGAAGAGAGAGGCACAGGCACAGCTTAACACCCTACCTGTACTGATCAGCTACACTCAGATGTGCTCCCTAAGTGCTTTCTAGAAACCACGAACCTAAGACTATTTTGTCATAGAAGAATTCTTGAGCTTCTTCAGTACACACACTTAAAAAAGCATAGATATGATGCCTGTTTGAAAAAACATGCAATCCATGTGAATTATTGTTCTTCAGGTGATAGTACATAGCTTCTGTGCATGCCACACCTGCTGGGGGAAGAATTGTTCTGTGCCTCTTCTAGCAGCTCCATACCCTAGTATGTAGTATGATTAGGATGGAGTGCATCTTACATGACACTTGGCTCTGTAAGTATTCAGTTACAATTTCCAAACTCAGAAAATAAGAGAGATGCGTCATGCCATACATATCCACTTGGCATGCATTGATTACTTAATACTAAAGCTGACTGAAGGAAGACAGTTCAAGTGATTGATGGGAATTGTTGGACTCGATCTAGTGGGTCCTTTCCAACCTAGTAATTCTATGATTCTATAATTTGAAGGTTTTTATCACTGCAGAAAGAAACAAACCCTCCAGAATTTATTTTTGTCCAGATGTCCATTAGCAGGAAGAATTTTGAGCTTTATTCTGAGAGTGTATGCACACATTTAGAGCAGTGAAATATGAGAGACAGGTTGAAGTTCATTTTGTGCTTGCTTCAGAGGAGATTTCTCAGATAATTCTTAGGTTTGTTAAAAAAACCTACAAATTGCTCCCTTTAAGTTGGATTTTTCTGCTGAAAATAATTCTTAAACTGTAAAATATCACCCATCTAACTGCTGGCATGCAGTAGCATTCACAATTGCACCTTTACAGGTGAAACTTACCCATTATTCCTGTCTTATAGACACCATAGAGAGATAAACCGGTTGTGGCAGCATTCCATATTGTCCCAATGACAGCGTACAAAAGGATGGAACCAAGATTTCCAAAGAACAATCTATTTGGCATAAAATATCCAGCATCTAAAACAATGGGAGGCAGCAGATAGAAGAAAAATACAGTTGGTGTAAGGGCAAATGAGGCAAAATGATTTGATGCCCATACAATGCCACCAAGGAGGAGACCAAGAACAATCAGCAGAGCACTCTCTGGAACGACTCGAGTGACTTTGTGGGACAAGTGGAAGACTGCAAGGAAAGAGGAAAACACTTTGTTAGAATTGGAATGGAGAAACAAATTGAACAACAACAGCTGTTAGCTGGCAATTCTGACTTCACACAAACTTTTTGCTTTCGTTAATATTAGACCCAAAAGCATGCATGGAATGCATAGGTTATAGACAGTGTCAGAACTGAGCCACTTATAAAATTAGTGGATTTTTCACAGCATATTTCACTTTTTATAATACTACTATTCCATTACATTTATTTCCTTTATAGAATTATTTTCCACATACAAGATCCACTTATGGAAATACAGTATTATCTGCAAAGCAGTAAGTGCAAGACCGAAAATAAATGGTAGAAGTGCTGGAAAAGTATGACTTTATGGTTTATATCCATTTCTAAAATACACGTGACTTCCCAACATTTGCCTTTAAAAGTGATCAGTATACTAGCAGGTTTATTGGAGGATAGGAGAAGAGTGCTGAAAGGAGAAGTAGTTTCAAGAAAACTCTTATTAAATGTATGAGGAATATTACATGACAATGTAACCGGCAGCAGCAGAATGGAAATGATATCATGGAAGATCCCTTTGGGGCCTTTTCCTCAAAATTTCGCTAGTAAAGTTTTCAATTAATTTAGAAGGTTTCTCGAGGAACAGGTGCTTTAGTGGCACCTTCTTCATATAGAGACACATTCGTGGGAAACGGTTCTGCAACAGGCTACTTTCTCCTGTGCAACAGTGTCATAAACTTCTGTATCTTACAGTAGTATGTCAAATCTGTTCATAAAGGTGAACAGTATTATGTATCTATTATAGCAAAACATGTAATGGTATGGTGTGGTAAGACTAGCCGTTAATTAGAGGGAAAAAACCTAAAGAGTGCCATGAGTGAATCTAAAGACACAGAATGATGGCAAGGTTGAGAAATAAAAATTAGACCATTCAAGATGACAGAAACACAAATAAGAAAGCAAATATATGTGGTAACATATGTTTATAGTACACTTGTTAGGTATCAGCTAAAAGCAAACAAAAGTAGAGAATAATAATAGAGAGAAATCAAGTTACTTGGGATTTCTCTGAGTTCTTCCTTCAGTTTATCTTAAATATTGATGTGTCCCACATGGTCTGAACCCTGATATTTCTGCATACTGACCCAATACATGAGATTTTAATTATACAGCCTTGCGTTCAAAATGCAAGCTTCACTTTAGGAAGAGAATTCCACTAAATCCCACCACCACCGAGTTTCTCCTGGAGTGGGCATCAGCTTAGAACTGTGTTGAAGATTTTACAATGCTGCTGCAAGTTAGCTAAAAACTAATTTGGACAAGAAGGCATCATGTAGAATTCTGATCTTTTAAGGTATAACAGAAAAATCTTTCTTATAACTATGCAGAGATCTTAGACCAGGTTACTTTACTAAAAGGCTATTGTTCTTCCTCCCAGCCAAGTATCTGTCTAGTCAAACATTTACTAGTTACCTTTTAGAGACTTTTAAGGGCCCCATTCCTGAACTGTCTGTCTTCATCTTGGCTGCATCTACACAAGCAATGTTAGAAGTCTGACCCGTCATTACAGTAGACCCACAAAAAGATGACTCCTAGTTGTATAACCTCCATGGCATCATTAGAATAGAAAACACTAAAGGAAAAATGACAACAGCCCGCTTACACCATAAGACAGCATGAATGTAGAAGTGTTTGTAAAAAAGACTTGAAAACAAAGCCATGTTACTACGTAACTTCAGAACAGGATCAATTCAACAGCATAACATAGAAAAGCAAATTGCATCTAGGGAAGTTGGTTTAAACCATACTAGTTTTCGATATATCATCTGTATCATGTAATCAATAGCTGAATAACACTTCACAGAAATAAACAACATGGTTCTTCCCAATTATTTGCCACTCTTTGTAATAAAATCCCTTCGGGCTTGCATAAGAAGAAGAAAAAAAAAAAAAGAGAGGACATTAAATAGAGAAAAACAAACTAGGTACTATTTCACGTGTATAAATTATAGCATTTAACTTCTCAAAAGTTTTTCCTACTGGTCCTTCCTGATACCTTAAACTCCCAGTCAGTGAATTATCAACTAATTTATCATCTCCCAGAGTAGGGATTATTGCCTTATCCCTGAAAATGAATGTTGCTGAGCTAGTCTTACTAACCCTAAGTCTGTTTTTCCTACTCTTATGTTTGCAGATAAGCCATGACTGCAAGAAGTTAAAAATTTAAAATAAACCTGTGAAGACTTTTCTGAACTACACATTTGGAAGAAACTCAATGTTCAGCTGAAAATTCATACTCTGTATAATTCCCACCTTTACAATCAAAACCAGTTTCTCCCAGTGAGTGCTGGGAAGTCAACCTGATTTTGGTTATAACACTGTTTCCTCCTAGAAGTCGCAAGTTCCCAGTCTATCAGCTACATCATAAATGCTTGTGGTTCCTTTAATCAGTCAATTAGAGTTATCTATACTAGATTTTAGTACTATCAGCAACAAATTCCTCTACTCTATTAGTTTAGGAATGCAGTCTGTGGACAGGAAAGTTCTTGCATGAAACAGGGCTCTGGAGAGTTCTTTTCTCCTTTTTGCTTTTGGCCCAAGCAAAATATGAACAATGGACTGCAGTTATTTTAAGGCTACTGCCTAACTAACTGTGCAGGCAGACAGTATGCAATGATTAGCAAAATTGTACTGCCTATAAATACAGTAATACATAAAAGGAAAACACCACAAATAATTTAATTTAATGAAATAGCTTTAGACTAAGATGTAATTGGAACTTAGATAGATATGAGTTCATATTTGCACTTAATGACTTTTTTTCTTCTGGCTGTGTGCATAAAATATTTTCAATGAACGTTGTGCATTATGAGTAGCCACTGCCTTTACAGAAATTGATAGAGACTGATTAATTCCAAATTCACTTTTTTTTTAACAATTCATGATCCAAAGTTATGTCTCTGTTCTAAGTGTGTTATACAGACATAATAATAGTACATTCATTTCATAAAGTTCACCTTTACTTGCTTAGGAGAGAATCAGAAATGGTCCCACAAAACGAATTTTGTCCCCGTGACAAAGTTGAAGAATTGCAAGTTTTAATTACATCTAAATGTCTAGCATGACTAGGCACTTCACCTGACTGAAATGCAGGAGGAGTTTAGCCTGTTACTATTGTGAAAGAAATAACAAACGCCAGGAAAGACAGTATGCAGTACTGCTCAGATAAATTACTCTGTGAGGGACCCAGAGAGGAAATCAAGTCTACTTTCACTGCTGTTAATGATGAAAAGTACAAAAGAGCAAATAAAGAATAATTGTAGCCAGTCTGGGGCATAAAAGACATAACAGTGCACAGGGTGATCCTGTGATCTAAAAATTTTGAGATTTATCATTTAAATTCATCTACATGAGTCTAGATACAGTGTTAGTGAAAAAGTTAAACATACCTCTTCCACCCAGTACATGCCAAACCAGTCTTGAAAGTAGATTGGAATGGCTAGTGGGTAAATGGGTTCTGAATTCAAGCTGAGCATTGCTGATTTAGAAGCTTTCTACAAAGTTAATAAACAATTATATAGCATAAACTTCCTGTGAATTTTTTTTTTCTGACACTTTCTTTGAGATCTAAGGAAAGGGACCATGATATTTAAGGTATATGATGAGAAAGACGAAAAAAATCAGCAATCTTTGTTACGATGGCTGGAACCAGTTTCTTTTGACTCAAAGAAATAAATATACTTTAAGAAGTAAGTTATTTCATATCACCTTTTAAAAACACAGTAACTTAGATGCAATCCTTCAGTGGAATTTAAAGCCTTCAGTGAACTATATGTTGCTTTTCAAGGCCACCTGAGACTGCTTTACAAGAAGTGATTCAACAGAATAACCTATTCTCATTAACTAATGAAATGAAGACAGAAGGGGCTGGTTAAATAGCAACAATAATAAATAAAATAATAATAAAGGAGAAAAAATGTACATTTCATGGTCAAGTCACATAATATTTATAGACAGATAATTTCTTTTAAAATAGAATTTTCTAATATGTCTTTCCAAATTATCTCTAACAATATCTGTTTTTAATGAATATCGATTTTTGCTTATCAGTAGAAATATTTCAATTAGTTGTAGAATTTTGTGCCTTTTTTCCAGCTGAAATGAACAATCCAAGATAGATTTGCCACCTTTTGAAAATAGTGCTGCAAACCAAAAATCTGAAACTACTTATTTAATATACTGTTATATTTCAGGATTTATATGGTGATTTTAAGACTATCTCAAGTGACTAATCAAACTTTCATTAACTTTGTTAGTGTAAATTCAAAACTCTGAAAACACTGAAATATTTTTTCAGATAATACCACTGTCCCAGATAATCACAAAACCTACTGCATGTGCACAGTATGAAACATGTCATCCAGACAAATCAAGAACTGACTTACAACAAAGCCCGTAATTATCTGCTGAAGTTTCTTTTCCATGCATCTTCAGAAAAAAAATCAAGATAATCACAAAATAGCTTAGATTATTAAAAGATTTTCAGCCTCCTTATTTGTTTTTAGACCTGTAACTGCCATTGTTCCAATGAAAGCATAGAAATAAATTTGCAAACATTTCTCAGCTTCCTGTACCACTGCTAGTAATAGGTTTGGTATACTATATGCATTTTTGCTAGTGGGTCAAACAAATATGCACTGATAATACACTATTATTCTATTTTTCAGTTATCACTTTTTATTTTTGCTCATAATTATGGTTAATCAAGCCATGAGTGCTTTTAATTTGAACTCCAAGACTACAGTCTTTGTAACTGGTGACAACCCTTGGCATTGTCCAAAATAAGAGAAAAATGCTATAACTTTTTCTTCCGAATTCTTTAGATTTGCTTTACAGAGATGCAAACAATAATATCTCCAGGAGAGTATATAATCAGGTTCCTGTAATGGTACAACGTAGAAGCTACTTAAGAGAAGGCATGAATAAATTCCACAAAAGAATATGCTGCCCAAAGGGAAATTTTTCTTCTAAATATCTTTAAGCAGTTGAACTCTGACTGGCAGGCACAAAATTTTCATTTTTTATATTAGCTGTCTGTTCACATCCTCCTTAGTATTACAGAGGGGGCGTTCTATTTTAAAAAAATGTTGTTCTACCCTTCTTGCAGGGTTTTTTTTAGTAGTGTTTTCTGCAGATCTATGTTGTTACTTAAAAAAATCATAAATCTGAAATATATTCTAATAGCACACATGAAAAAAGTCTGTTTTACTTTGCTTGTAAAACAATTCAAAGTATAATCAAATACCAGTTTGTGAACTAAATAGATCAAGTGTAGCTGAGAAGTAATGCAGTTCAAAAGCCTCTGCAAAGTCCCCGTCCACTCCTATTATGTTGGTCACCTGACTAGGAAATGGCCACACTGTCTAAAACATGATATGAAGCACCTATTTTCCAGGAAGGATAGTTTTGTTTCCACCATCCCTAAAAGGCATGCATCCCTGTCCACTCTTTTGCCCCACATCTCCGTGCATCTGCTGCAGCCAGCTAGATCAGACTAACCAACTTTATCTTCCATACCAAGAAAGAAGCAGCAGTGCTTTGGAGACGTGTGATATGGCCTGTGCAAGCCCCTGGGCAGAGACTGAAGCATTCAGGGTGTAGGAACTGTGTGTAGATGTCGGGTACAGAAAGAACTGTGTGTTTTCTATCCTTTGCCCCCTGTTTCTTTTTTATCTGCAAACTCCTTTCAAAGGTTATTTCAGATTCTTTGTGTTTCACAATTTTTTTCTCTTTAAACTGTATGTGTAGGAGATCAGATACCCTGACCTCCCCAATATCTAAAAAGAAGCTGAACAATCACTGTTTTAAAACTATTAATTCTTGGTTTACTAACAGTCTCATACAAATGTCCAATCTTTATTGGCTACCTGTAGCATTCACTGTGTCCGTCTCATAACAGCCGTGTATGTCAGTTGCATTCTGCATATCACCTAGCTTCTTAAACAACTGACAATACAAACTCCTTGAGAAACGTCACTGTTGCAATTGTTTAGAACATTACTTAACAATAATGACCACTAATGTTTACCTTTTTTCTTTTTTTCTTTTCTTTTTAAGGGAGACAAGCTCTCTTCCACTCTTCAGTCACCTTGTCTTCTGTCTTATAGGCAGCTTTCTTAATACTTCTACATCTTTCAATTTCAATTTTCTCCAGAGATTTTGCTGCTTATCCTCAAGTATTTGGTGTTAATCACTATTTCCTGTATTTGTTCAAGAGCACACTCCTCTGACAAGTCCAATTTCCACTTAACCCACTTCTCTAGAGAAAGTTTTCAATCCAATTCCCTGTTTCCAAAAGTTTCCTGTACTTGTGTTTCACTATCTTTTTTATGGCTCCTTTTGCTTCTCAACAGTCCAGTACACCTCCTAGTTCTTTAACAAATTTCCTGCATATGATTTCTTTATACTCATGTGTCTTTCATTTTCTGCACTGTCCTTTTAACTCGTATTATTTTTACATGACATGTCAGTTTTGCATCCCTTTCAACTGACCTCCGTTCCACTGGATCTCTTTTTTAAGATCTCTTTTATGACTTGGCTACAAAAGTTTTCTATCCCTGCCACATTACCAAACAATTCTTGCCTGCATAGCCTTAGGCCTACTTTCCAACCAATTGTACTTGCTTCTGTAGCCTGCATAGAGCATATTATAAGTTTAATTATGACTGTAAGAACTAAAACCATTTGGTCATGCTACCAGGTCCTCTATTATCACATCACAGTATTTCACGACTCTCATTACAGAGATTTTTGTTCCGGTTACACCTATGTGAAGGCACACCACCAGTCCTTATCGCAAATTTAGTCTTCTGATTTCTAGCATGAAGTTTTTCACAGCTATTTTATATTTGTTTTCATTTCTGATAGTCATATCAGTTTTCTTAAATAGCTGTTTCCCTAGATTCCCTATTATATAAGCACAGAGAGAAACAAATTCTTTTTGTTGCTTTTCTTTGGTTTGTTAAACTAACCCACTTAATTTCAGTCTTCACCTCTGTCTATTTCAATCTGAGTTCACCTTTGCAGACTCAGAGTCATGAGAAGTATAGACTGTAGTCTGCATGAGTCACAGCAGAAGCAGGTCCAACAGCATTAATAATTTCCTATCACAATCTATATTTCAGCTATATGCTGGATTCATCCCACTGGTGACTCACAGTCATCCTATATCTACTTCTTGCAGATGTGTAGCTTTCTTCTTCTCATGCACAGCCTTGTGTAGAAATTCTTGTTAGTGGCTGCTGAGTGAAACTGCCCTTAGTAGTATTGTATTCCATTCCTTCTGCTACTCCTTAAATTATATGGGGTTTTTTAGTAAAATAGCTACATCTACATGAATACTGATAATGCCTAGGGGAAAGTGTCATCAGAAACCTTCAGAAGGATACTTCACCTCTGTATGCAATGGTCATTTAAAAGAAAAAAGAAAAAAAACCGTAACCTACCCAAACAAACAAATTAAAAAAACACCCAAACCCTGCATAACACTAGTCAAAAAACTAAACTCTAGTGACTTCCACAAATAACCTTGTTACAGTTTCACACTTTATCTTGCCCTTTTCTTACCCACCTGGCAGCTATTTTACCCCCTGTATTATTAGTATATTATTATTTATTAGTAGTATATTATTTACTCATGGAAAAGGTGATCTTGAGCACTATCATGAAGGACTTGCAAGAGAACCGGGTGATCAGGCCCAGTCAACATGGGTTCACAAAAGGCAGGTCTCGCCAAACTCACCTGATTGCCTTCTATGACAAAGTGACTCAGCTGCTGGACGAGGGAAAGGCTGTGGATGTGGTCTTCCTGGACTTCAGTAAAGCCTTTGACACAGTTTCTCACAGCATTCTGCTACGGAAACTGTCAGCCTCTGGCCTGGACAGGCACACACTCTCCTGGGTGGAAAACTGGTTGGATGGCTGGGCCCAGAGAGTGGTGGTAAATGGTGTTAAATCCAGCTGGA
>WAAB01012354.1:37784-77764 GCA_013389865.1 Piaya cayana
GAGAGGAGACCTCATTGCTCTCTGCAACTACCTGAAAGGAGGTTGTGGAGAGGAGGGAGCTGGCCTCTTCTCCCAAGGGACAGGGGACAGGACAAGAGGGAATGGCCTCAAGCTCCACCAGGGGAGGTTTAGGTTGGAGATTAGGAAGAAGTTTTTTACGGAAAGGGTCATTAGGCACTGGAATATGCTGCCCAGGGAGGTGGTTGATTCACCTTCCCTGGAGGTGTTTAAGGGACGGGTGGACAAGGTGCTAAGGAACATGGTTTAGTGTTTGATAGGAATGGTTGGACTCAATGATCTGGTGGGTCTTTTCCAACCTGGTTATTCTATGATTCTATGAAAAAAGGTATCTTCCATTGTGTTTAAGAGTGGTTCAGTTGAAGCAAGTATTCCAAACATTACTGAACTGCTCTTCTTGACTTTCCAGGAAGTGTTTGAGCAGGCTTAACATGGCTGAAGTTGATCGTTATTGCTTGTATTTGCTTTTCCAATCTTTATGAACAAAGTGCATTTAGGGTTTTTTTTCCTGGTCTAGAAATCGATCACTTAGTTTATAGTCCTTTAGATTCCATTCTATGGAACTTGCAACAATGGTATTCTGCAAGTCTTATGAATTGATTTTGCTGTTTTGAATTGTTTATATACAAGTGGTACGAAATCCTTAAAAAAAAAACAACCCACCTTTCCTAATTTCTTCTTAACAATATTACTTCATTAAGCAGTACCTTATGCTTTTATCAAATCTAGAAAAACTGAAAGTTCTATTGAAAAAAACTCGTATCTCTTGGATGATAAGTGTATTCTTTAATAGGCAGTTAAAAGCCATTTTTGGTATATGTCCTTGGCTACTGTCTTAAAATATACTACATGAGCATGACTATTTCTACTATTAATACATACTATATTTTTCCTAAGCAAGGCAAAATGTCCTTCATATTTATCTTGTTTAAATCAACTATTTCGAGTTTGGTTTTATCCAGATCAAGAAATCTTTCTTTATTTGTCACATATGTAATGATCACCATTTCCAGCACTGTAATGAGCTCATTAAACAGGAAATTTTAGGTCACTGTTCTTTGTAAGTGAACAATTAACAAAATATGGTAGCAATTAAAAATGCAGCCAACACACAGGTCAAGGTTCCCAGCTGATAGGTCATAACATAAAAAGACAGCCTCAAGTCAAATTCAAAGTAGTGTGTGAGTAAGCAACTATTACATCTATATAAGCCTAATTATGCACTTAGAACATAATGAAGCTTAAACAGTCAGGTTGAGTTTATCATAATTGCACCAAATAGGTCTTTTTTGAAGGAGTAGTCCCACTGCAGTGCATGTGTGGTAGCATTTGGCACTTATGGAACTGAACAGCAGTAAAAGAAAAATGGGAACAATCAAAAATAATGTTTCAAAATGAGAAACACCTTGAAGGATATAAAACAGGACAGCAAAAGTATCAAAACCCTATTTCCTATGCAAAGTATTAGATTTAATTTTGAAAGATAATCTTTTTTCAAGTTAATATTCCTCACAAACTAAACTCAGTTAAGGACCACTATGATTTTCTCTAACTTTTCTAATTACAGTTATTACTGACCCTTTAACATGTAAGCAGAATGAGTGGCAATTATCTAATCTCCAAAGTAGTTTTATCTAAAATTATTACCTGAGATTGAAAAAAATCTGGCTGATTTTACAATATAAATTTAAAAAGCATTTTGAGGTGTGAAAACATGGTAGAACTTACTTTCTATTAGTGGTACACCTTGCAACTGCTCCAGCTTTAAAAATATCTTCAAAAATTCACTCAAGTTTAATGAGATAGCAAAAGTTATTTTTAATTTTTATAATACTAAACTACATTCCAGTAACATGGAGAGAACTAAGTTAAATAAAAAAGTGCCAAGAAATGCCAAGTTAACTCAATTCACACTATGAACTTTAGAATTTTTTTTTTCCTTTCGACCTCGCTTTAATATGATAAATGAATCAAAACACATGTATCATTATGAGAATGTTTTGGTTTTTGCTCCTGCAGACAAAGAACTGCAAAGAAATGAATACTAGTAATATATGGAAACAGTTGTTCTGGTGCCATGAAAAGTTGTGTGAAGAATTATTGAAGTCTGAACACAAAACAGAACCAGTTGCTCTTCTTGATGCAGGTCCAGTGTACAAGGAAAAAGATAAAGAAGAAATAATAACTAATAACAGGCTGAAACTCTGAACATTTCCTTATACTTTACGGACTTTAAGTTCCTCCCCAGTACTGCTTCTTGGAGGGCACAGAAAGAATTCCTGACTGTTATAAAGGGCAAAATGGACATAATTAATGCCTAAGGGCTAGGGAGAACAGCCTTCATAGAAGGCTGCTCCAAGTCATGGGGTAGAAAAGCACTTTTTTAAAGCCCTGTTAAGACTGCCTTGCTTCCTCCTACCTACACTCACACTGCCAAGATTTTAATTGTTACAACTGAAATCGCACCAGATTTTAGTGGAAGTATTCCTGATTATGACATTAAATTAAATAAGCATTAGGGTATTCAAATTTAGTAGTGATGTCCACTGAAAAAGAAAAGATACCACAAATGTGATGGAGCTCCTGCTTAAAACTGAAAACAAACTTTAAAAAACCATACTTGGCTAGTTTCCACTGAAAGAATGCTAACCAGGTATCTTGCAAAGCTTCAAAATTTTGCCAGAGTCTTGTGTGGTAGATGTTCCAGCAGCTAGATAAGTGTTTTGTGATGGATTGCAACTCTTGTATGTAATTTCAGAAACTCAAGTATGTTGTTTACACATGCTAGGAATTTGGTAATTTCAGATTTTCTAGATGAGATTAATTTTTTCCAACAAGTTTGAAACACTTAAGAGAAACATTTTCTACTGCTGTAAGGTGTCCAGAATGACAACAGATAAAAGACACGCTTTCCCTAAGATTTTTACAGGGTTGTAGGAGGTCTTTGGATTCCAAAGATTTGTCACTAGATGGAGAAGCAAGTAGAAACTTTCTCCTCTAAGAAAGTCAAATGAAATCACTTGTCAATCACCTGTTCCTCCATATACAATTCCCTTTGTGGAGTTTTACTTAATAAGAAATTGCTCTTTTAATGTCATCAGCGCTAGTCAGACAGATGACAAAGAACTGAGCAAGGCAGCGTGTGGGAAAGAAACAGGCAAGGATGCTCACATTAAAATACTTGCACGCTACCTTGAATGTTTGTTCCACAGAACTTTAAGGAAGCATAATTTTCACCAATCAAACCTGGGAGTTTCTGGCATTGGAAGTAGAGTATAAATGATGTTACATCCTTCCTCACTGAACGCACTCATTTCTGCCCATAAAGGAAGTAATTTTGCTCAGAAATCCAGGCACTTTATTTTATTTTACATGGATCTAGGAGCAAAGTGGAGCCTAATTTATTTCCTTGAATTCTTTCTTGAAAATGGCTCTGAGATACTGCTGTCATTCAATGAGCTTTTGATTTTTGTCCTCACAGCTTTTCTGATTAAGTATTATGTTAACTCTCATACCTTCATTATCTCATTTGAGATGATAACGGCAGGAAAAACAGTAAGTGGTCCTTGGTGTTTTGAAATACAGTTAGGAACATGATGATGAGACAGCTATTTTTCAATTTATGGATTTGTATTTTGTAGTGCATACACAGGAAAAATTAGAAAGATTTGCATGCAGAAGGAAGTTCACAAGGAGATTTGTTAAAGCCAATTTTCCACAGTGAAGAAAGAAAACGAGGGGAAAACTGGCTAAAGCTGTATTTGAAGTAGCTCACAACTAAACCCTTTTAGTTACTGAAGATAACTGCTTGTTTCTGGGTAGAAACCAGACATAAAAATTTTCCTAACTAAAAAACATCCCAGAATGTATCATATTTAGTCTGTGTGTGTGACACAGTACAAAGTAATATCAACATAGAATTCTTTGCTCTGTATAGAAAAATGTCTTTTATATAGTCCTTCTTTCTGACACTGAATAATTTTTTTGCATATATTCCTAAAAACATCTGTGCAAAGATTATTTTTTTGAGAGCAGCAAGCATTCAGTATGAATCAAATGCCCCATCCTTGGAGGTTTTTAAGGCCAGGTTGGAGGGGGCCTTGGGTAACCTGATATAGTAGGATGTCCCTGCCCATGGCAGTGGGGTTGATCTAGATGAACTTTAAGGTCCCTTCCAACCCAACTATTCTATGAATCAATAAATGTTACATCTGATACTTGCACAGTAGTACCTCTTTTTTTCTTCTACTGCCACATTTCTGTGAGCTAAACTTCAGTAGAATCATAGAATATGTTGAGTTGGAAAGGAGTTTGGTAGCCATCTAGTCCAATGGCAGGGACATTCTCAACTAGATAAGGTTATTCAGAGCCCTGTTTTCAGGAATGAGGAATCTATCACCTCTCTAGGCAACCTGTTTCAGTTTTATCACTCGTAAAAAATTTCTTCCTTAATTCTAGTCTGAATCTCTTTGTTTACTCCTTGTCCTATCGTAACAAGCCCTGCTAAAAAGTTTGTACATATCTTTCTTATAAGGCCCTTTTAAGTGCAGAAAGTCTGTAGTAATGTCTCCCCAAAGTCTTCTCTTCTTCAGGCTGGACACTCACCTCTCTCAGCCTTTCCGCATAGGAGACATGTTCCAACCCTCTGATCATTTTTGTGACCCTCCTCTAAGACTCACTACAACAAATCCAGATCTTTCCTGTGCTGAGGACTCCAGAGATAAAGGTGGGGTCTTGCAAGAGCTGATTAGAGTAGGAGAATCACTTCCCTTGACCTGCTGGCCACACTTCTTTTAACACAGCCCAGGGTACAGGTGGCTTTCTGGGCTGCAAGTGGACATTAATGGCTCATGTCCAGTAAAAGGAGTTAAATTATTTACACACAGATAAATAATAAGTGAGAGAAAGCTTATAACTAACAAAAAATTGTATATATTAACTTAATTGCAAAAGGATTAGTGTAGCATCTTCATATGCGTAAAAATGCCAGGATAGGTTCTGGTAAAAAAAATACTGGAATGGAAAAGCATCAACTTGACAGAAAGATCTAGATAAACCAACACAGCTTTATATCAGTTACAAAATAAAAACTTCAAGTAAGTTAGTCCTGCTTTTGTCAACAGACTTCATTTTTCTGCTAATACTGTATTTTTCCATTAATCTCTTGAAATCATGTACCTGAATATACTGCCACTCTTGACAGGGAGGAAAAAAAAAAGATGAACAAATGTCAAGATAGAAGCCAAGTTTTACCTTAAATTTCCTTGGATTCTCTGCTCTCCATCGTGGTCACTAGCATCTAAATAACCATATGATATACAGGATCTATGCTACTATTTTCATTATGAGTGTTTAGTTTGTCAGTAACTGCATCTGCTTGCTGACGTGCTTCCACCATACTCTTAACTGACAGGCAGTTCCCAAAGCATGGGGCTCTCTACCAGGTTTTCTGCAGTCCCAAGTACAAATGCTGTGGTTTAGGCATAAACACCACTGTTGGCTGTAGTATGACTTCATCATGAACATTTATCAGATGAGGGCATATAGACAAGAGTCTACTGCCTTTCAACACACTGGGGGTCTTCCATCACATGACAGAGAACACATGCTACACCAGGTAGTGAGAATTAAAAAATAGCTATATTCATCTTTACTTTGAGGTAGATCTTCCCTGACAAAAGAGCTTCAATACCCATATACAAGTGGAGTTTCCACCTATAGTGGCAGGTTTGTCTTGGATTTGTCTTTACTTCTAAATCACAATAAACAGAAGGAAACTTCATACTTCCTCCTGTTGTGTTTTTACATCCTCATGCTTTCAAACACCAACTAAGTGAACATGCCTTGGAAACTATGGTTTTTAGTAAGGTCAACTATGCTGTTTTCCTTAGGAAAGGCTGAAGAATTAAGATGCTTTAGCAAAAGCCTTATTTTTTCACTTAAGTACCACTTTCTTCAGTATTAGTATTCAAGACATGAAAACAAGATGTACTTGTTTATTTAAATGCTAGGGAACATAAGGCTGCAAATAAGTTTAATCTACTATATACTAATGAACTGCTATTCCCCATAACTCCATCATAAATTGGACTGCCCTTTTTTCAGACTCATGTGAAATCATCTTCAGATCACAGAATACCTGAAAATTGACTGAATTAACTTGAGCAAGGAGGAGGGGGAATGTGAATTACAAAACATTTAATTTTCACCTACTTCAATGCTGCCATCTACTACACTGTGAAGAAAAAAGTGTGGTTTATGAACTTGCTATGTTCTTTATTTCTAATTAAAAATTGTGGTCTTCTAAATATTATCAAGAATGAAGTAATAAAACCAGCCTTCTCTTTCCAGACAACTTTATAATCATGCAATTTAAGTTTTCACGACTACAGCATACAGGTTTCAGGGTCTGTTATGGATGCTACACAGCCACCTACATAAGTGGCCTGAGCGAGCTACCACATTCCTTGTTTTACAACCTATCTTTCATTCTTTACTTGAATTGTAAGACTTGGTTGCATGAAAGACTGTGGAACACAAAAACAATAGGAAAAGATAAAGTAAAACCTAAAATAGAAAAGCCCTTCGAACTCTGCAGCTGTGAATAGCAGCATAATACAGGGTTTTTTTTAAACCTGTTGCTGATCTGTACATGCTTATACTAACAATGCAGCAACTGCCAGATATAAAATCCACCTTTTCAAAACCCAGTAAAATGAAGATTTACAGCATTACTGGGAGCAGGCAGAAAGATGGCTCCTTGATTGGAAGGAACACAAAGTCTAACACTGAAGAGAATAAAGTGATGTGCACTACTCATCTTGTCTAGGAAATGCCTTGTTAATGGGAAAACCTAAACATTGCTATGGATGTTCTTTTTCACTTCTAAAAGGTAACATCCTCTAGGATATGCTATGCTCCATAGGACAACATGTAGAGCCACTGGATGAGTCTCCCTCAAGACAGATAGGCCCAGACAACAAGCTATCCACTTGAAGCTCTATGAAGCAAAGCCTAAGAAAAAAAATCTTATTTTGCTAATTTGTGGTAAGCTATTATTGATAGAATATTGATAGAATCTGTCAGGCAGAATACTGATAGAATCTTTCAGGCAGTAGTTGACAAAATGACAAAATCCTTTTAGTGAATGGAAAATATGTTAACAGAAAACCTCTGATGATAACAAAATATTTATCTTCTTTATCATTAAAAAATGTAAATTAGGAAAATAAGACATTTAATTAATACATTTATTTCTTATATAATGTAAATTTTCCCCTCATGATTCAATGACATCATTTTTATGCAACATATATAATAGCACTCTTGTCTGTAGCTTCCATCTCACGCTTTCTCTCACATTTCTTTCTGTCCTACTTGTTTTCAACATTGATCAGTATATCGATCATCAAAAAACTGCTCACTTTTTAAAAATAGAAATAATCTTACTCAGCTGGTTACACTAGAAAGATCATGCATGCAACTTAAATAATTTTTTTCCCTACAAAAAAAAAAAGATAGTATCTTTTCAACATGGTATCTATGGTAGCAAGTATTAAAGAAACATGAGAACAAATGCAGTATTTATGCAATATCTCTACTGAGAAATGATCTTCCATGGCAACTAATATAAACAGACACCTGAGCTTAAAATATCTTTATCTACACTCCAGTAACATACCTTGACAAAACACAGTTCAACAGTTAAAATGTTTTCCTATCCAGAGTCAGAGCTTGCACATTCCTTTGTGAAGAGAAATGAAGACAGGAAAAAAATGAGTATCATGTAAGTAAATGATAGGAAAACACCATGGCCATAACTATCATGGACTCAGAAATGTCATGATAATTCTTCCTACAGGAGCAGAAAGAACTATAATAATGCACTATCAAAACTCACATAGTTTTGTCTGAGAGGTTTTTGTTGGTTGGTTGGCTTAAGTTTTTACATTTGGTTTTTGAGGGTTTTTTTAGGGGTACAAAGGCATTTTTCTTTAGAAAAATCCCATTAGAAATGAGGAAACTTGGATAGGATTCCAAAGTAACATTGCTGCAATTCAGGTATACGGAAGACTCCTAAGTAATACCTACCTAGTACAGAGGAGGACTGCAGAAATATGCTTTCTGGCATACAGCTGTGGGCAGAAGAGAGATTTGTAGGAAGCAGATCTATCATTCTGTTCTGCAGGAAGCAGGGAACCCGACAACCACTACCTCCAAGTTTACACATTCCTTCTGAATCAGCCAGCTACTGCTTGAGCTTGATACTATCTGTTAATAGATATCACAGCACATTCCCATCAAGTAGAATCATAGAATCACCAGGTTGGAAGAGACATACTGGATCGAGTCCAACCATTCCTACCAAATACTAAACCATGCCCCTCAACGCCTCACCCACCTGTGCCTTAAACACCTCTAGGGAAGGTGACCCAACCACCTCTCTGGGCAGCCTGTTCTAGTGCCCAATGACCCCTTCTGTGAAAATTTTTTTCCTCGTGTTCAGCCTAAACCTCCCCTGGTGGAGCTTGAGGCCATTGCCTCTCATCCTGTAACACTATTCATTATCAGTTCATCCTGAAAAGTGGTTTGTCTAAAAAAAAGAGATGGAACATACCATGTATCAGATAGGAGAATGCAGAACAGTGGGTGACCTAAGAGTGAAAGCCATTTGTATCAGAAAATTGAAGCCACTCTGATCAGAAAGCACCCAGGTTAGAGAAGAGCTGAACTTTGTGCTTGTGCCCTGTCATTCCTTTCTTTAATATATGGCATGTCTACTGTGGCCACAATATGCCCTCTACGTATTCTCCCCCCACTCTTGAATATTAGCATGCAGTTAATGGAAGTATACAGATTCTACCAAAACGGCTCCGGTTGCTTTCTTTGACCAGGTAGAATGTGGATAAAGCTACATTTATGTATGAGCACTGCTAATCCAAACACCAATATCTTAAAGTCTAACTGATGAAACAATTAATTCTGGAAACCATTTCCAGGCACATAAAAGACAAGAAATTCCTCAGGAGTAGTTGGCACGGCTTTAAAAAGAGGAAGTCATGCTTGACCCACCTGATTAACTTACATAATTAAATTACAGGTCTAGTAGATGAACAGCAGCCAGTGTCTACTGCACCTCCAAGTAAGACTTTTGACACTGTCTCCCTTAAGAGCCTCACAGCCCCTCAAGATGTTGCTGCAGGGTCTGGATGAGCAGACAGTGAGATACAGTGAAAGCTGGTTGAATGGCCAGGCCTTAAGAGTGGTGATCAGTGGTACAAAGTCTGTTTGGAGGTCAGTGACAAGTGACCCCAGAGGTCTCTACTGGGTCCAGTGCTGTTTAACATTTTCATTAATTATCTGGATGATAATTTGGCAGAGTTTTTTGATAACACAAAGTTGGGAGGAGTGACTAATAGGCCAGAGGCTCATGCTGCCTTACAGAGGCCCTTTCAGGCTGGAGAAATGGGCTGACAGGAACTTTGGAAGATCAGCAAGGAGAAGTTTAAAGTTCCACACCTGGCAAGAATCAACACCATGAACCAGACATCTGTGGGGCAGCACCTAGCTGACAAGTAGCTTTGGAGAAAATGACCTGAGGGTCATGGCAGACACCAAATTGAGCTTGAGTCAGCATTGTACCCTTGTAGCAATGAATTCTACTGGCATCCTGGGCTACATTAGGCAAAGGAGTACTCCTTTCCCTTTACTCAGCATTGATGAGACCATCCCTGAAGTGCTCTGTCCAGTTCTGGGCTCCTCTGTATCACAAAGGCATTGACATACTAGAGAGAATCAGCAAGATGATTGAGGGACAGGGACATCTCACTTAGGAGGAAAGACTGAGAAAGCTGGGACTGTTTAGCCTGGTGAATAGAAGGTTCAACGGGGATGTCATTTGCATGTATAAGTATCTGACAGAGGGTGCAAGGAGGACAGACCTAGGTTCTTTTGGGTGGTGCCCAGTTAACATCAGGAAGCACTTTCTCACTGTGAGGGTGGCTGAGCATGGCTACAGGTGGCCCATAAGGATTATGGAGTCTACTCAAAAGCTGTCTGGACATGATTTTTGGCAAGCAGCTGTAGGTCACCCTGGTTGAGGAGAGAGGTTGGACCTTTCCAACCTTAACCATTCAGCAATTCTATAATTGCATAATTCTGTGAAGTCTGTAAAAGACCCAGTGTCCAGCAAAATGTCAAACTGATGCCTGTGTTACAAAACACTACTCCTGTGTTTTTTCTCCCTAGCCATCAGATTCAGACACAGTTACATCTTAGGAGAAGTATATCACTGACTTTAGCCTTAAACACTGTCACTTATCACTGATTGACCCAATTTGAAAGATTACTACTACCAGTTCACTACTATCCCTAGGTCATCCCCAGAACTAAACAGGATGAGATAGCTGAGCACCGGAGCTGTTTCATTGGAAAACCTGGCAACTTAATTCAAATGAAGTCCTATAGCAGTTTAAAGTCTAGACTATGAATCAGAACAGAAGAGCAATCATTCCCTCTGACCACCAGTACTATAACCACTTAAACCACTAAATAATATTTACTAAATGAATTTTCTAGGCATACATCTAAGCTGTCAAGGCCTGAAAATCTACATCCAGATGTCCATCAGTACTGTTCTTCCACTGGAATAAGAAGAATGTAATTACTCCTTACTATAACTAAAGGTATGATCACATAACAACTGTATGACACAACTCCGGTATAACTGTTAGTACTGATGTACTTACATTAACATAGAAAGTTCTTATAATAAACCCATGTAATTTAGTCCCTGGAATACTACTATAAGTTCTTATAATAAACCCATGTAATTTAGTCCCTGGAATACTACTATACCACCAAAACAATGTAGCAATATTAATTTTAACAAAGGAGTTAGAAAGTTTTAACTAGTTGACAGAAAATCAGTTTTATGTTTAGACATCAGTTTACAATCTATTTGCACAGGGAGACTTTTATTATGAAATCTTAATGGCTCAAGACCTGTACAGGCTTCTGAACATTTAATATTTGACTCAAAGCCCAACTTCTGGAATTAATGCAATGCATAAAACTCCCAATATCCACTTATTTTACTTTTAAAAAAATGTAATTGAAGCAGAAGAAACGTTTTTCTTGAAATCAGTACACAATCTATTTGGAAATTTTCTTTCTTCTCTTTGCCTACTGGTATTTTAACATTAGTTGTTGACAAAAACCCTAATGCCTTTTTTATTCAACAGATGAACCAGAAGAACTCACCCAGGCACTTATTAGTGAATTCAGAATGACTTTTTCCAGTTATTGGAAGGAGAAAATTCTCCAGATTCATCTACTTTAAAACCCTGCTTTTGTATAAGCCTTTCAAAATATCTTCTAGTTTTCTGCTTCCATGAATAAACTTTAAATATTCGTGCTTCAATTAAAGTCTTTCCACTTGAGGTCTTGCATTCCATCTCAGTCAGTTCTTCCTTGTCAACCTGTTTCAGTATTTATGACTTTACAGTGCTTTACCTAGCCGCCAACTAGGCATCAAGTCACTCCTTTTGTAGAGGTGAATACTCTGTAAGCTGTTTTACAAAAAGGGATCAAAATATCAGAACACAGCCAACCAGCCATGCTCTGCAGTTTACCACGTCTGTTTTAATGGTCTGTAACTCACAGAACTTCACAAACCCTGTGCACACCTGAAAGAGTTTGCTGCTGGCACTTATTACTGACAGGCCCGTGGTCTGCTGCATTATCATGAGAAATTTACAGTCACTTCGTGGGCTTGTAGATCACTCTTAAGTGGCCTTAGCACTGAAGTCGGTAAATCAATAGTTTTAACAATCCCAAGACCAGAGTGTTAAAAGGATTCCTTTGTTCTACAGAGAACGCCAAGCACTTTGCACACAGGTGCCTGTAAGTAATTGATGGCAGAGATCCTTTCTCAGGTATGCATGCCTGAACTGTATTCAATTCAAGGCCATTCTCAAAATACTATTGTTTTCCTATATAATTCACACAAGTTGCCATTGCACATTAGCTATTCGTCAGGGGGTGTAATTTGAATCTTGTCCAATTATACTGCCCTGATATCTTCTTCCCTACTATAAATAATTAAGCCTTGAGACTTGCAAAACTTGAAGGGGGAAGGGAGAGAGGTGAGATGTGTGTTTCAGGGAGACGGGAAGGACAGACAAGAAAAGGATAAGTTACAAGATTAAAGTGGAAATAAAATGTGCAAAGAGGCAACCATTTACAGATCATAAATTTAATAACCGCGTGGTTTACACAGTTATTCCTAGGACTGGAAATGCAAAGCTATTATTCTACGTTGAAAATGTTCTTTTCGGCTGCCTAAAATGTTGCATGCAAACGGCAATTACTTCAAAGTCAGAGTTTTTACAGTACTTAACATTCCTAGCCTGCAGGTATTCTAATCAGCATTTTGCAAGACGAAATACAGCATCTTACTAAACTTAAAACACCTCAGCTATATAATATAGTTGCCAGAACAAATTTATAGCATTTCTGTAAGATAGGAAATGTCCTTAGGGGATCGACAATAAAACAGTATATCCGGGAATGAAATACATATGCCTCATTTGTAAGTATGCCAATTTGTTCCAGCTTATCCCAAGTTCACAATTAAAGTAATTTTTTTTAATTATTATCTTGGTTAGGTTATGGGGAAAATAGCCAAATCCAGACTTCCAAATTCTACGATTTCCATTCCTTGCTAATGAAAGCAGGTTTTAACAAGCAGTATGATGATGACAAGGCTGGTAGTTTTAAGCTTTGCGGGGTCTGGAGGTAACCTAACCTTTTTAGTGTTTTGACCCCATTTTCAGTTAAGTATTTCCAATAAAGTTCTGCTAAACATCCTTCAACATTTCTTCCTAAAAGATGCTATTTACTGACAAATTTCCCAGTCTAGCTATTCCCGCTTTTTTTTTCCCTGTTATTAGAACAATGCTCTAAATAATTTTCTGTAAGTAACTGACAATTTTACTAGTGCTCAAATGCCAGGAAGAGGACCTCAGGACCTGGGCCTTTGTTTCAAAGGAAATATTTCCCCAGGAGTCTTCCCTAGTTCTTTCCCTAGCCCATCTCCAGCATGCTTAAAATTCCCCACAACAATTGTTTGTGTTAATAAAATATTCTGAAGAGCTCCTTTCTCAGTAAAGTTTTGAGACAATACAAAGGGGGCTACATGTGCAGAAACTAGAGCATTTATAGGAACTCACGACTCTGTAAGTTTAGAGATGCAGTGTGGTTTACAGTCCATGTCCTCCTGAGGTTTCAAAAGCTGTCTGACATGGTTATCCTTTAGAGATATCACTAGGCCAGGCCTTCTCCCAAGCGTTTGTTCATTGCTATTGAATCACTTCTTACTTATCCAAAGTATTGGGGCATTCCTGAAAACAAATTTACTAGATGCCCTGGATTCAAATTTCACTTCCACTTTGAAATTTTCAATATAAAAACCTTTAGAATTTGTATGCAACTACACAGTAAAAGCTATACATTTCATCATGTACTTGGGGTGCTTATGAGATTTCACATATATTAATTTGTGTTGCAGAATATCTTGTCAGCAACTGTTTACATTCTGAATGCACACAACATGAACATCAAGTTCCAGAAGACTCACGAGAATCAAATACACTTTTCTCCAACCCATTTAACATAAGGAACTTTAAGGGAAAAAAAGAAAAAGAAAAAACAAACCACAGCATGACAAAGAACCAACCAACCAAACCCAAACCCCTAAGGTTATTTTAATGCAAGTATTCTTATACACTTTTCATCCCCAGCTACCAACTACAAGTCCCAGAATACCTTTGACCCAATTGCCTATCATCCACTGGTACAATATCTCTCCCAGCCTCTGTAGTGGGATTACATGTATAAGAACATCTCCTCCCCTGTTGAAAAACCCACAGCAAACCCAGCAACTTAACTCATGTAAAGCACTTAACCTTTTCCCTCTTTCAGGTAGTAAAGTAAGAGAGACAAAAGTAGATGTTCTGTATTTTCTTCCTTAGTTATTTTCCCGTCTGCTTTTTGAATGTATGAAGCTTCTTTGATCTAGAATAGCATTTTTGCCATTCAAAATAGTCTGATAAGACTTCCGGAAAGTAGACCAGAAATCTGACACAGCAAGACACAAAAGCTGGCAAGATGGTTTTTTAAATTCCCTTTCTCACTGATTCAAATGAACACCTTCATGCTGTCTTCATTAATAAGCTGTTGAACAGCAAGTGTACGTGTCTGCCTTTTTGTATTTTATTTGTAACTGATGGGGAAAGCAGGAGCATTCATAGGCTTTCTGTGGAATACTGTATTTGTCTTCAGACTTGTCTTCTTCAGAGACAATGTCCGGAGTGGTATGGGACTGCAACTATTAGTGTGAAGTGAGAAAGGCACAAAGCATGAGAGCTTTAGAAGGAGGAAGAAAAAAAAAAAAAAGGATGGAGTTGATGATGGATACTACTGACTTCTAAGTGACAGGCTCTTCGCAGTTGTGAAAGAAGTATTTTAAAAAGGAACCAGCAACATTTGCTCCACAACTCCAGGGACAATTAGTGATTTATCAGGAGTTTATATTGAGGACTACTTCATAAAACCCACCAATAAAAGTCAATTAAAACAACTGGATTTTTGTGTAATCCAGGTAATGCAGCAGCAATCTGAACAGAAACTGTTTTCAAGATGTAGTCCAACAGTGATTCAGGTAAAGAAATTTAGTTAAATCTGTGGTTAAGTAAGTGATACCAAGATGCAGGTACAGCTGACAAATTCTTAACAATATCACTTATATATTACTTACATCTCATTTAAAAAATGTTTTATTTGTATTTGGATATTGCATTTTCCACCCAACTCTTACTACATTTAACTTATGTGCTGGACAGAATATCCCTAAGTACATCTTTTTACATTGTTCATTCTCTGCAATATGCAAAACCCCTGAAATGTGATTTTAGTATCCCAAATTATTACTAACAGTACCAATACAGAAAAAAATATTAGTAGGATTTTCAGCTGATCATACCTTCTGAGTTGAGACTGATTTTAGGGACAACTTATTGGAAATTGAAAATAATGTCAGCCAAACTGGAGGACTGGCTTTAGATTCCAAGGTAAATAAAAAAAATAATAGCATCAAGCAAATAACGTACATTCCTATTAAACAACAGCACTTCTAGTTCAGCAAAGAAAGTATTGGTATAAGATTGCTTATGGAAAAGTCACAAAATTCAGAACACAAGGCAGAGCATTCGTATAAATCTGTTTAAACTACGCTGAAGTTAAACTAAGTCCTTGTTTTTCATTGTTTCCAATTTCTCGAAGAAAATTCTGTGTACTCTCAAGTTCGTAATTTCTCAGCTGCATCGGGCAGTCTGATAATACCTATTACCTTTCGCTATAAACTAGTTCCTTCAGTAATTCAGCAATACAGTTCATATGTGTAGTTTACGGTGTTTATTTTTTACTTTATTTTTATATAGCTACCAATCATAATCAATAGGTTTTGTATAAGCAACAAGGTCCAATTTCTGTTTCATTTCTGTTAAAAAGTTTTTCTCGCGACCAACAGTAATTCAATGTTTCAAGGGGTTACAAGCGTTTGAAAGTCAGAAGCAGAAGCCAGTTTTATGCACTTAAAATCAACTGTGTAACCCACCGGGACATGTGAAAAACTACACTGCTAGGCAGCGTGTAGAGCAGCACTTGGAAATCAGGACAGACTGCAGTAACCCCCCTGAAAACGGGTCAGTGGATTCATAATAAGCTTCCTTCATTGACGTTGGATGGGAGAAGGGGAAGGAGAGAGGGAAAGGGAGATATATTATAGATAGATATTAATACATAACTCTAGACTCACCGATTTTGGCCAAGCTGGCCACAAGTATCCAGAGTGTGATGACATAAGGGTCCTTGACATGATCCCATTTAAAAGAGACGATGGCAAAGCTCTGAGGGTGGCTGCTATTTGGAGAGCTTCCCGAGCTCCTCTGTCCCAGCACCGCTGGCAGAGCCATCAGCCCCAGGAGAAACCCCACTCCGAACACCCGCCGCATCTCCAAGCCACACAACTAAATCCTGCTTTCCGTTCCCGGAGAAATCCCGCCTCTCCAGAGGACTCTGGGGGCAAGGTCCTTGTCCCCCGGCAGAGACTCGACCGCGGGCTGCGGACCCTCGGGAGGCGGCGCGGAGGGTCCCGTCCCGCCGCCGTCGGGGCCGCGCCGGCCGGCTCAGGCGCCGCTTTGCGCAGGGCAGCCGGGGACGGCTCGGGGGCTCCGTGCACAGGTAGATGCTTCGAGCCGGGGTCCTTCTGCTCGCTCGCACCTGCCTTTATCAGGCTGCTCCCGAAGGTCGGAGGCGGAGCTTCCCGCGGCTCCGTGCGGGTGCCCGGGCTGAGCAGGGGGTGGTGGCGCGGGGCAGGGTCTCTGCGCCCTCCCGGCTCGGCTCTGGGCACGCGGCGCTTGGCAAGAAGCGGCCCTGAGCAACTGGCGGTAGGGGCCAAGGTGTGTTTAGGAAAGTATGTCCTGCGGGCATATCCGAGGTGAAGCCGGGGATCCGTACTCAGCTCGGAGCCGGAGAAGCTCCACAAGCCTCCCTGAGGGTCCTCTGGAGGTGCAGCCCCGTGGGTCACCCTCGCTCCCTCACACCCTCCATCCTAGCCGCTTGCCTCAGAAGAAACACGCGTTCCTCGTTTTTTCAGCTTCAAATCGCGGTAGGATGCGGCTCGCCGAGTATGCGGCAGAGTCTTCAACCCAGCCTCCTGCCCTCCGGAGAGCTTCTTTTCCCACGGTTCTCCGGGAAAATGCGCCAGGAAGGCAGAGTTTGCCTTTCCACTTAGATCTGCTTGCATCTGTTCAGATGTGCTGTATTAAAAACTACCTGGCTTCTTTTCCTGTTATTTTTTTTTATAGTTACAACGTGAAATTATTTCTAAATTCTCACTTCCCCCAAATCCTTTCTCCCTGATAACATTGGTCTGATATCCTGGATGGTCCATATTGTGTGTTGTAGGCAGACGTGCCCACGATAGTCATCGCCTTGCGAAAAAGGGCAGCAAAGCAGGGTGTTCCCAGAAAACAGAGCCATGCCCACCTCTCCACACACTTCAGCAGCTTTCAAACAATCTAGCTGGCCACTATGCAGCTCACCGTTTCTGTGACTTTTTGTGGGAAAAAATGCTACATTTTTGTTTTACTTATATAACAGCTGGTTTTATCAAAAGTTCAAAAGTGAGCTTGATAAAGCTCCCTAAAATGTTTGGAAAATTTTAAAAAATATTTCATTTTAATTACTTGGGAGAAAATCTGAGTACTTTTACAAAGTCTGAGTGACATGCACAGACACTATAAATCAATTACCTGGCTAATTAAAACAATACATTTGCATGGAATGTCATTGTTTAAAAGAATGTCTATCATTATCACATAATCTCATTTAGCTAAGGAACTCAGGGAGGGAAGTTCTCTGGAGTTAATGCACCGAAGATTCAGTTGTTACCTCAGAGCAAGTGCAGGGCTTGAGCTGGCCGCTCTTTCAAACAGTGCAACATCCTGGGGGAGGAGGGGCATTGCCATGCTTCTTCATTACTTACGGAAAAGAAATCATGTAGGAATTTTTTTAAAACAGGAGCCAATCTGAAGATGGAACTGACAACTCGTAGGAAGCATTACAGAGCGCAAAATGCTTTCTTTACATTTAGGAAATGTCGTAGAAAAGGACCTCAAGAATATTCCAGTGTCTAGTGAAATTCTATCCATATTACTATTATCGTTTTCGGGATGTGACTTGGGCACTCCTTAGGATTTGCTTCTGTTTGTTAAGGCTCTACAAATGGCTCTGGCCAATGCAAGAACATTTTTGTGCATTGCCATTACAGAGAGAGAATTGCAGCTGGAAGTAAGTAGCTGCTGGTCACCTGTGTAACCTATTGCTGGGCACTATTGATAGTTGTAGTTCCTAGCTGTTAATGTCTCTTCTGTTGGCCGATATTAGGAGAACAATGGATTTTAGTACAGGCAGTTGTTAACACTGTTTCTGTTATCACAACTTTTTCCAAGTACCACCACATCACAGCTAAAGAATTCAGCTGCAGCTGATGAAGGGGCACCACAACTGCCACAGGGTCCCATCTTATCTATATGATTCTTCCCAAATCTAGTTGCTCAAACTGATAACCGGGTTAGAACTAAAACTTACTGTTGAAAATGTTGAAGCTAACCATGTCATTAGGATAAGTGGAATCAAGAATTCATGCAACTGTGCTAAAAATATGAGAAAGTCCTCTCCAGTGGATCTTATTTACAGAAGTGCAGAGGATTACACTTCACTGGGAGGAGCTGCAGCCAAGATCACACATCCGACTGCCCCTAGGAAACGTTCTACTCATGACAATGGTGATAACAGCAACCAAATTACTGTGACAATTGTCCTATCATCTGACTGTTTATGGGATTTTTTAAAGGAAGCTGGATATCTAATGACTGTACATACCAGGAAATTCTTATGCAATTCATTAATATGTTAGAATAACACAGAGGGGACAGGAAGGAACTGGTGATCATAAATCTCCTGTAGGTACATGAATACATGATAAACCAACAGTCTGCTGGATACACATGAACTCACGTACAGAATATATAGTTGTACAAGAATATGTTTTTATTTATTTATTAATGGATTCCATTTTCTTGAAGGCTTTCTATGGAAGCCCTTATGTAGTTTCCTATGACCTCATTCCGTATCAGTAATAAAAAGCATTATCTTGAGTACTATGTTTACAATAAAGATATATCACACAACAGCTGATATTTCCTGAGTCTCCAAAATGATCACACATGGAAGATTTCTACTTACTGTAAATAATGGCTTTATGCCCTCAGTGGCTTGCTGCTTCTAGAAATATTTTGTAAATAATTGCTTAAAGAAAGGATTAGTAGTATATTATACATCCTTCACATGATCTGTGTCCTGTAAACTTGAACTTCTTGGGTTCATTAAAAAATCTGAGGTAAAAGAAAATTTCAGCTTAACACCCCCAAAGAAATAAACTGAAATATTTGTATTCCTTTCCTCTAGAAAGAACACAGTATTTCAGTTGTACTAACTTAGATGTAAGAGATCCTGTTAACTTATTAGCATTTACAACAAATGAGTTTAAGATGACATGAAATTCCTGTGGAACCTGAAACCTTCATAAAGGAAAACAAATCTAAGTAGAAAATAATACGCAAATGAACTGTGAAAAATCTTCTGATGCAACATAAATCATCACAAATCACTTACCATTCCTGTATTTCCTCAGGGAAATGTACTTTTTAAAATATTAACATCTGTCAATGACCTGGATGAAGGTATTGAGTGCTCCCTTAGCAAGTTTGCAGATGACACCGAGCTGGGTGGAAGTGTTGATCTGCTGGAGGGTAGGGAGGCTCTGCAAAGGGATCTGAACAGGCTGGACCGCTGGGCAAAGACCAATAGGATGAGGTTTAACAAGGCCAAATGCAGGGTCCTGTACTTGGGGCACAACAACCCCAAGCAGTGCTACAGACTGGAAGGAAACTGGCTGGAAAGCTGCCAGGAGGAGAAGGACCTGGGGGTGTTGGCTGACAGGGACTGAACGTGAGCCAGCAGTGTGCCTAGGTGACCAAGAAGGCCAATGGTATCCTGGCTTGTATCAGAAACTGTGTGACCCGCAGGTCCAGGGAGGTTATTCTCCCTCTTCATTTCTGGGCCCCTCACCACAAGAAGGATGTTGAGGCTCTGGAACGAGTCCAGAGAAGAACAACAAAGCTGGTGAAGGGGCTGGAGAACAGGCCTTATGAGGAGTGGCTGAGGGAGCTGGGGTTGTTTAGCCTCAAGAAGAGACTGAGGGGTGACCTTATTGCTCTCTACAACTAAAGGGAGGTTGTGGAGAGGAGGGAGCTGACCTCTTCTCCCAAGTGACAGGTGACAGGACAAGAGGGAATGGCCTCAAGCTCTGCCAGAGGAGATTTAGGCTGGACATAAGGAAAAAATTCTTCACGGAAAGGGTCATTGGGCACTGGAACAGGCTGCCCAGGGAGGTGGTTGACTTGCCTTCCCTGGAGGTGTTTAAGGTGCAAGTGGATGAGGTATTGAGGGGCATAGTTGAGAGATTGGTGGGAAGGGTTGGACTCGATGATCCGGTGAGTCTCTTCCAACCCGGTGATTCTATGATTAAATACATAAGCAGGTTATGGTAGGATTTTGAATGGAATATATTTCCAGTGTATATTTTTATGCATAATTCCTACTGTATACACAGATAAATAGAATGATAATTGTTGTGAGTGGCATTATACAGATATAACTGTATGATTTGGTGAAAATTAATGTGGTTTATATGCAAATGAATGGAGAATTACAAATTTATGGTTAGTCCAACAACTGATATTTTGCTAACTTCTAAGTTACATGAGTGCAACTGTGTGATTTTACGCTGTAAGGATTTGGACAAATATTGTTGAACTGGATAATATTACAGAGCGTTACATTACAGCATGATGAATATGAACCTCTGAAACTGCTTTAGGAAACAATGTTTAATTCAAGCTATTCACATTACTACCAGTTTAAGTGAACAAAATGAAGACCAGGGTAAGGATGAATGAATCTAAGATGTAGATGAAAATGTATTTGGCTGGGAAATGAGATGGCAGAGGAAGTTAGCTGCATTTTTCACTACTCATTTCAAGACATGACTGAATTTAAGGTTTCTAAGTGGAGAGCATTTTTACCAAATATCTCATTTTCAGCCTCATATCTTTTTTAAGATGGCAGACATTTCAAGCAGATTGTGAGATTTTTCTATTTTGTTGTTGCTGCTATTATTGTTTCTAATGAATCCCTATATTTACATTAGATTAGAAGGTAATCTAGTAGTATTTTGGAGAGTGGCAAACTTTAACCCAGTCTATGTCCTCAGTTAAGAATGGCCAGTCCATGAAGGATTATATCCATGTGAGCTCTTAGCGTAGTGAGTAGTGAAAAGGGCATGGGACAGGGAAAAAAGCTGTTACATAGCACCAGATATTTAATAGATTTTATCATAGTATGTTCAGGATAAAAATGTACTTTTATAAAATGCCTTATGTACTAAAAGTTCTCCTTCTTTAAGTTCCTATTTCAATGAAAAATATTCTGTTGTTATTAGGACTCTTCTGGGCTTCCTTCTAGTGAAAGGTAACTGCAAAGTTTTTAATCTCTGACATCTTACACACTTTTCTCCTTGTACTGTTCCATTTCCGCGTTTTTGACATCCCACTCCTAGTCTCTGTACTCCTGGTCTCTGCCTTCCTTGCTTTTCTTGTATGTCTTCTGTGAATATTCATCAAAATCCCAAATACACTCAAAATGCTCTTTGTATATGATGTTTCATCCCAATCCCTAAACTCTTACACAAGTCTCTGTGCCTTCAAGCTCACCTTTGTCATTTTCACCACATATCCCTCTTCCAGGTACTCACACCAGCCTGAGCAACACAAATGCACATACTAGACTCAAGACACAAGTCCCTACTTGTTTTCCTAATCATAAGGGAGATTGTATTTGCATGCATTTAAAAATCAATTGTAATTTTTCTCTATGTTAGAAAGGATAGGGAAAGATTGTGTCAGAAACCATAACTGCAGGTTTGAGGATGGGTAAAAAGAAAGGAAATTGAAGTGAATCTTTCTGAACTGTTTCCATGTACAGGTATTCAGCTTTCTGTAGTTTAACCTGAGAGGGAAAGAAAAACAAAGAACTGATTTTTATAGGGATAAAACAAATTATACAAATAACAAATGTAGCTAAATAGAATGGTTTCAATTTCTGGCATGATAATTTTACATTTATTTCTTGGGTTTCTATCTAGGCTCAAGTTCTTCTTGATGTTAATTTTTGGCTGACCTACTGAGGGGGAATCTTTCCTTCTTCAGATTCTCTATATACTGTGCCTCTCTGAAATCCATGGTTCATGTTTCCCCTGCCTAGCTTAACATGTTCACACTTAAAAGTCAGGTGGTTTCACCTACGGAAGTCAGTATGTCATCCCTAGAACTCCTCTTTTGCTAGACACATAGTACTTGTTCAAAAACATCTCTGATATCTGCACGTGGAGGCTCCCCTCACCTCCCAAAGTGAAGAAGAGTGTCTTGTGTTCTCCTTGCCCTTCATAAAGTACAGGCTGAGGTCTGCATAGCTGGCAGCAGCCCCTGTGAGGTAGCGATTCACACATGCTTCTATTGCTAGGCCACAGGGTGGAGGTGCATGGTTTATCCAACATGTGAAAACTCAGCAGCTGGAGTAAATCTACTTGCCTATTGCAGTCCAAAGCTTATTCTAGCATACAAAGTGACCCTGAAGTCTGTGGAGAATTGAGGGCCTGAGGACCTGTGGGGACCAAACTTCCTAGAGTTTCTTGGATCTGAGGGTTGTTTAAAGTTGCTGCTACTTTTAGAATGCCTCCTAATGTCAAAATGATCCATCCAAGCCTCTACTCCGTCATTACACATAAAGGACTTTTCCTCTGAAATATCTTTGAAGGTAGTTGAGATTTTCTGAGAGCAAAGTTTTGCTTTTTTTTTCTTCTTTTCTTCATCTGAATTGTGAGAAAGAAAACAGTGAACCTTAGCTGGTGTACCACAATTACCATGTAAAAATTGGACATAAATCAGGTAAACCTAAGAATCAAATCAATTACACTACAAACAAACTGTGCCAACACAGTTTATGGCTTGAAATACTGATTGTGGCAATTTGATCAACAAAAAAACCTTTATATTACAGTCAGTTTTTGTTTATGCATATTTAAAAACTTCCAGATATCTAAGAATGATGCATTAGAGATGGGGATATGTTGGACAATTCCAATTTATTAAAGTAAAAACATTTAACTAGAACATACCAAGTTTTATGATTTTTTTGGGAAGTTTTCACATGATTAGAAGGGTACTCCTGGTCAAAGACACAGAAGAAGGAAAAACTTCAGAGCCAATTAGTATATAAATAATCTGCCTAATTAAATGCAAAGATGCAATCTTGAGTCTTATATATATCAGGTGAATGCCCGGATACTGATCATGACTTGGAAGAAATTAAGATGGTCCTGTTTTTTTTGTTCTGCACTGAAGCAAAACCAAATTATCACAAACCATTGCACTAACTCTGTTAGAAGCTGTAATCAAATTAAAGAAGTTTAGATGCGGTATTTCATATGTCAATTTAAAAGGAGTGCAGTACATATTTTGTTGTCAATTGGGCATTAGTAGAGTGGAATGGGATGAGGTCATCCAGGGGTTTTTGAAGTAGAGGACTCTCTGCTTTAGATTGAAGGAGTTTGAACTGAATTGCTGCTTATCTCACTGAAGTTCTAAAGGCCACAGTGTGCAGCATATACATACCGTGCACTTCCACATTACCAAAATAGTAACCATAAACCAATTGACTAAAACCAGTAAATGAATATGTAAACAGGAAGAGGGATATTTTCTAAACATGCAAAATAACTTGACATGATCATGTATTTAGCATGTGTAATAATTAACTACATTAATCTACTTTGATAAATTTCTGGCATCTGGCAGGCTTGATGAGAGTTATTGTTACTGAATTTTCAAGAATTCATTTTTAGAATCAAATATTATATTGAAACAAAGTCTTTATCATTGTAACCTTAAAGTGACAAAGAAAGAAACTCATTAGAACATTGCTCTCATGAAACTGTACAAATAAAATTATGCAGTAGATCTAAGTTTTGTCAGACCTCATTGCTCTCTGCAACTACCTGAAAGGAAGTTGTGGAGAGGGGTGTGCTGTCCTCCTCTCCCAGTTCCCTCAGTGGCTCCTTGCAAGACTTCACCAGCTATTCTTTTGATGAAGAAATTTTACTTCATGTCTAATCTGAACCTCTCTTGGTGCAACTTGAGGCCATTTCCTCTCACCTTATCACAAGTTACTTGGTAGAAGAATACAACATCCACCTCACTACAACCTCCTTTCAGGGCATTTTAGATAGTGATAAGGTCTCCTCTCAGCTTCTTTTTCTCCAGGTTAAAATGTTCAGATATGTGAGAAAAATTGGAATTGGCTTTGAGAATAGTCATCAAGCTTTGTTTTGGATTGTTGGTGAATTGAATGTGTAGTTTCAAATGACATGGTGAGCTTTGCTATCATCTCAACATTAAGGAGCAGAAACTTTGAGAACTCATCTAATGTTAAGGGACTAAAGCATGTCATCTACAAGGAAAAGCTGGAACTGGAGAAGAGAACACTCAAGGAAAATCTCATGCATGTATAAAATACCTGAAGGGAGGGTTCAAAGAGGACAGACCTAGGCTCTTTTCAGTGGTGCCTAGTGACTGTACATGAAGCCATGGGCACAAACTACAACATGAGCAGTTCCTTCTGAACATCAGGAACACTTTTTCACTGTGAGGATGGCCAAGCATTGGCACAGCTTGCCTGCAAGGACTGTGAAGTCTCTGTCCTTGAAGATATTCAAAAGCCTGGACGCGGTCCTAAACAATCAGCTCTAGGTCATTCTGTTGAGTGGGGGAGTTGGACCAGATGACCTCCAGATGTCTCTTTCGACCTCAACCATTCTGTGCTTGTGATCACATCATAAGAATGAGAGGGTTCCCCAGCTTATATATCTTTCTGCTTCTTCACTGATGCAGCTTGCAACTTACCTTGTGCTGACTTTAGCAGTCAGCAGAACCATCCTTGAATGTATTCTTATAGCCGAGGAAAAAAAATACCAGAATACTTTTCTAGTTAGTAAGCTGAACTAGTGCACTGAAGGTTTGATAAACTCTGCAACCTGGGCAATGGAAGAAATCAGGGCCACCTGTTCCAGAGAAAAATAGATACAAGCGAAAGCATAAAAATCTTTTCCTTTTGGCAGTGGAGAACAGTTTACTTGAATTTAAATATAAGCAAATAACTTGTGATGCTTTTACCTTTGCTAATATTCCATCTTTTCTATCATCTTCTACGAAATAAACATGAGTCTTTTTCTAATATTACAAAATAATATTAAAGAATGTAGAGTTGCCATTTAATTTGTTGAAAACTCAGTTTTCTTGAAATGGAGCTGTCTACTATTGGTTTTTTGCCAAAAAGTGCTCCTCTTGGGACTGTATTTGATAATGAATCATAAGCAACAGGCCTGCTACAAATATTAAAAAAAAGAAAAATAAATAAGGAAATAAAATTTTGCCAAGATAGCTCACAAATTATGAACGTATTCCCCAAAGTTTTCCCTGTGAGAGTGTTTTTTATGACTTGGGAAATCAACGTCATACTTGAGCATCAACAAAGTTCTGCTTTTCCCTGTGTCCCTTACCTCATAAACACCTTGCTTCACCTTTTCTTTCTGTGACCTTTATAGTTTTTAGGTGCTTAGCAAAACAAACATAAAACATTATTGTAGGATTCAAAGACATTTAAAAACATACTGATTTTCATACTAATATGAATACAGATTATAAAACAGCACATATTTAAACTTTTCATTTTTAGTTCTGCTTTTTACTAACAAGTCAATTAAATTTTACTGTGAAGAGAGGAATCACTGAGAAGTACAGCTAATACTTTCTGTATTGAGATTCAGTAACATAATTTTTACTACCCTTTCTGAAAATATTTTAATCTGTGATCTCAACATTTCACACACTTTGCTTTTTTCTGCTCTTAAGCAAACTGAAAACTTCCTTAATCTACTTTTATATGTCCATTTTTACTTTCTTTTCTATTATCACCTAATATATTTTTTTAATTTTTTTTTGAGAGAGAAAGAGAATACTTCAACAGTGCAAAATTCTGTATCTGAAAGGACCCACACAAGCTACATATTATTACTTCTCTGTTCATTGTATCCCAGCTGTGACTATCTATATATTGTGTCAGGCAATCAAGTCCTCTTTTTTCCTAAATCAGTTTGCATCATCACCTTGCATCAACAGGTTCTGTGCTAGCTGACCCTTCAACAACTGCCTTTATGTCAGATGAGGGGAGAAAATATTAAAGGCCATGTTGAAGTAACAAGTACCTTATAAAGCAGGCAATTAAGTAAGCATACCAGACACAGGCTATATAGTCCACTATAAACTTGCATCCAGTAAAGATATGAATACAAGCTACATATTACTGTTTTCATTCTTCAATTAAAACAGAGATCTTCTTTAACCTCAACTATGACAAATGTATGATTCAAAGGAAAGAATTTGGCTTTCTCACTCTACTTTCAGAGCTCTCAAATTGCTAAGAAAGGATAATGTCACAAGGTCCATATTGTGTCACTTTGAGAAAGTCGTCGTGTGCGCATTAAAAAGCAGACAGCAACATGTAAACTGTGTGAGATAAATATATATCTGTGTTGTATATCAAATTATCTGTGTTAATTAATTAATTTGAATCTAAGTTCCACACAAGGGTACTGCATCCTTCAATATTAGAGACTGATCACCAGAGTTAAGGAGGAATTGCTTGTCATGTCATCTCCTTATTTATACTGGTATTTATAATCTTTAGATAAGATTAAATGTTCCTGATTATCTATGGTGATACATATACAAGAAATATTAGTAAATATTAGTAAATATTCTCACTTTTCTCTTAAACAAATGCCTTTTCTTTCTCTCCTGTAATAAATTATGGAAACTTATATTTTGCTCTCTTTACATGTAAATAGGTGTATTATAATATATTTTATGATATTAACATTAGACACAATAATAAAATAATATTTTCTTTTCTGATTTATCAATGAGAGCATGCTTATAATGTCTGTAGGCTGTGGGAAAGAGGTAAGAGGAAAAGGCCCAGAAGCATTTTAGTGGAAGTAAGTCACTGAAAGTATTTTTATTTTCTCTAGACTCTAATCTCTGGAGAAACAAGTTGTTAAACTCACTTAGCTACTTTCAAGGCATCTTCAAAACCTGCAGACTGCTCTGAACTGTAATAGGAATTGGAAACTAAAATTCAAACAAATCTCCATCAATAAATACACAATTTATTTCCAGGAAAAATACCGGACGCATGCTTTTCCTGTTCTTGAACTGCTTATTAGGCATCAGGTATTTACCACTGTCAGACAACTACATGACTGGTTTGAATCAGTTGACATTTCTTATATTCTTATGATCATACCATACTTACCTCTAGCAGTGGTGCTTATCAGTAACATTTAACATGAAACTTAATGACCTAGAAAATAATCTTATAAATAAAAATTAAACTAAAGAGTGTAAGTTTCTCCTAATAGGGGATATTTCTGAAGGGACAGCAATTTTCTGAAATAGAATCCAGCAATGTATGAGCGATGTAATTAAAAAAAAAAATCGACAATCATCAGCATGGCTTGAGTTTACATATAATTGGAGTAATTAAGCTCCATATAAGCAAGACATGTTTTCATAAAATAAGTAAGCATTTAAGCCTGGAGAGTTCTTTAAAAATGAAAAGGCAGGATTTAGATTTACAGAATAGAACATTCAGTTATTTTATTATTTACTTGAAGTAATGTGGCACCCGTGAGCAATGACTGACTTCTTTGGTTTTCCCACCTCAAATATCTAGAACTGTAATAATGGACTGATTTTTTTTCTGTTTGTGAGTTTTGACTTTATTATCTCACAATTTCACAGAGTATTTCCTTGTTCCTGTTATGTGATAGGAAGAACAAAATGTCTTACCTTAGTTCTTGGTTTATTTTACCATGTACAATTACCATATATCTTCTTACTCACTTTCCTCTTAAATCGTATAATTCTTTCAACTATTTTTAAAATGTAAGACTTTTCCCCATGCTTCCCAGCTTCTTCAGTGCTGCCTCATTGTGAACTACCACTAAGGTGTTTTGGATTTGTATACAGGCTAATTTAACTTTACATGATATACTTCACTGAAGTTAGGATTATATTCACTTCAGCATTCTGTACTCAATCGAAAGACACAGCCTGTCCTGAGGGAAACTCAGGACATTCCAAAATAAAAACTAATTAACTTCTGGAGGTGTCTGTTCATTCTTTGCATATTGGAAGTAGGGTTAATGGGGTCTACTTTCATAATTTAATCATCTCAATAGTACTCTTACAATTAAGCGAGAGCAATATGGACTGAGGTTACAGATAGTGAACAAAATATTCTAAATAATATTGTAATTTCAGCTTGTGTAATTTTCTGATTTTTCACATCTTTTCCTCCCCCCTCCTCCCCTCCCTTTTCTTATTCTAACATTTTTATTACTTCTATGTGCTAGTCAGGGTTGTTTCTTTAGGTGGGGGGCGGGGCAGTGAGTTGACAAAAATTATGTACATACAATCTGTCCTGAAGATTATAGGATTTATTTAGAATTTTATAAGTGATAGTTCAGATCCCTCCCTCACCAGTGAAATATTTTATTTTAATCAACACTGACTTTCATCATTGCTTACTTAGTTCCTCTGAATTCCTCATAGTTTCATTCATCTTTCCCTGACTAGTTTCTGCAACATAATATCACTTGTATATTTTTAAGTGTATTAAATTGGAAACTATTGCAATTTAAGCTTAAATACATTTGAAATTAAAGCATCTTTAACCAGAGAGTGGTATACACATTTAATTCTCTTAGGGAGAGTCTTAGGGAGGGAAATTAAGGCTTGATTTCTACTAATTCAAAATTTTTAAATTAATTGCTACCAATTAAGTGATATCAGCTAAAAACTTGGTTTTAGAAGCAGTATTTGCAAAGGTTAAAAATTTCTTTGCAATTTCACAGTTATATAAAAATTACTCTTATTTCTTTTGAACTGATGAAAGTATGATCTTATTTTAGATCAAATAAGATATTGCTTTAGTTTTGCAAACTGAAATATAAACCTCAGTAAACTCTGAACTTGGCAATGTAACAAATGCAACAACAACAAAGCCACTTCTACATGTTGTTCTTCCTCAAGACTATGAGTAACTTCCCATATGTCAAACACAAAGCTTAATATAATCTCAGTCATTCTTTCCCTCTTGGGGTTCTTTGTAAATTGTCTTGCTTTAGGAAATCAAATACAGTGACAACTCCACCACAGAAAGAACAGAGGAGTGGAGGATATACACTTAACAAAAAGATCTGTTTACTTGTAGGATTTTTTTTTTTTTCTTCTACATGCTATCATTTAGAAGTCATGCTGTTACTTGGAATATTTGAAATGTTCTAGCAGAAACCACAAGATTCCTTTCAAAAGAAAAATTACAAGAGACCTTGGCTTTACTGCTATGCCTTTTTTTTCCCCAGAAAAATTGCTTTATTGTAGTTGATTTTGTATTGAAAATACATGTATATTCCAGTGTGGTCATTAAAATACTTTCTATACAAAACATGTTTTTAAACCAGATTGATATTTCATAGCAAAAAAGAAAATGGTCAATCTGCACCTGGGATCCTGAGAAGGCAGACAGCACTATTTTTACTTATGGAATTAGGTAATCTTTGCCTGGGGTCATAAGGGTGTCAGGAAATTAGGTTTTTAACATTTTTTTTATTGTCATTGAATACGCTTGAGGGATAGCTGTTCTGCGCACCTTCACAACTTTTATTATGCCCTGAATTCAAAATCAAAAGTGCTGCTTTTTTTCTCAGCCTGACTGCTGTTTGTGCCTGGTAAAACTTGTGAAATTAAGCTACAGCAAACACACTAGTCGCTTGTATTTTTATTTTCTTCTGGCTTCTGAAAGGATGTACTTCAAGGAGTGTAATTTTTTTTTTCCTGATTCAGGGGCTACATAACTAGAATTGAATCAAAAATAGCCCCGGTTTAGGTGAAATCACAATAAAAGATCACACAAAACTTTTAAAATGGAAAACACAGTAATTTCAGATAAACCTACAATACTTCACTGTGGAAAAAAAGACCATAAAAATTTGTTTTTCCGGTTACTTGGCCTCAATTTTTGCATATGATAAAACAAATGCAGAGTGATAATTACTGTTTAAAACAAATCATTTATGACTGAATTGTTCAAAATCAGTACTTCAGACATTCTAAAATTTTCACCACTCACCATTTTATTTCAAGTATTTTCTACTAAGCAGCTCAGTCCTCTTGAAATTATAGCTATCATTGCATTTGCTTTAAAAATACTGTATTTAGGTACAAATAACAAAGATGGAAATGGTCATCATGTACAAAGTAATCACTTTCTTTACTCTCTGAGTTGATTTATTGTTAGTGCTGAAATAAATTGCCCTAAGAAAGAATTTGAAGGCAGAACTATTTTTTTTCCTGCCATAAGCATGGCTTTTCAGCACAGATCCATCAATAAGGTAGATTCTAATACAAACTAATACTTAACCACAACCTAGGTACATCTCTATTTTCATTAGTTTGTTTGTAAACATGAGCAACTGGGATAAATAAGTCTGGTACTGATTGCTCTGTACTGCATTCATATTTGGCAGACATAATTTCTTAGGAATCAAAGTGTTTCAGCATTATTCCACTGGGCATAGTAGAAAATATTTTCCTATTATTAATTGTAATGAAATTAACCCAATCAATAGGAACCAAAATATTTGGAATACAATCTTGCTTTGTATTAATTCAGAATGTTAATCCCCTAACACACATCCCATAATTCTTCCAATTTACAATAGATCTCTGTCAAGTACAACTTGTTCTTCTGGTATAGTAACATAAGAAGAAAAAAGTGAGCTAATGTTTAGCATATCAGAGACTGAGTTAATTCCAAAATGTTGGTTTCTAGACTATGTCTACAAAAACAGCCTGTGCTGAAGGAGGCCTGAAGTGCAAGGAGTTGTCAAGTTCACGCTGCAGCAACCTTTGTGGGAAACAACACCTGTCCTCAGGCTAGATCCAGTCTTCAGGCTGCTCAGAAGCCACAAACGCGTGAAACTTATACTAACATTTCTCAATCCCCAGTATGGAAAAGGAGATTCGTCTCCCAGGCCTTCCAGAGGCAGACAAACAAAGTGTTGATGTTCTGGATCACGAGACCAATATTTTCTGACAAATTTTTATTTCACTGAAATGTTTGTTACTAACTGTAGTGTGAAGAGGATGTCCCACGGCATGAGAAATGTCTGTGAAATTTCCCTGAGAAATCCCAGGATGTGCACTCTGTGGCAGCAGGTTTACTTGCCACTATGGAACAGAGAAAAATTCATGTTCATTTCTACTAAGGATACTGGGGATGTAAGCTTATTCTTCTTGCATCTTCTCAGATACTGAACAACCATAGGGCATCACTGAATGGTGACTGTCCTTTGAGATATGGATGTAGAAATGTCAGTAAAATAACTACACAGTATGTACAGTCAGAGCTTGCAAGCAATCCTAAGGTCTTGATGGCATTTCTGATTTTGTCAGTCTGGATATATGTGAGTGACTGGATATAATTATTCTTACCTTCTCACTTCCCAAGTTTGTCCCCAAATTTTCCTGTAAAGGTGTAACCACAGGACGCTCATTTACAGAACTTCTAGTAGTAAGAGAAGACATGATTAAGGGCAAATCAGAGACTCTATTTTTAATTATTAAATGAAGCCACAGTATAAGCAGTGTAAGTAATAAAGAAAATTGGAAATACTGGAGCTGAAAAACAGGGTCATGGTGAGCACAGGGCAACGGAAGACCACAGTGAGATTCTGGATGAGTTATTTCTATGTGGAACAGCAAGGAAATGCCTTGAAATAGAAACACATGTGTGTAGTAAACTGGGTTGAGGGCCATGTTTCTAGTGAACACTTCATGTCTTGATGCCTCTTCATAGTTTTATCTTACTGGGAACCAGTGCTCTTCTTTCTCAGATCTATACTGATTTTTATATCTGGAATGAATCTCTTGTCTTGCAGTAGGTCAGTGATAGTAGTAGGCTGAAGCTAAGATTAGAGGCAGGCACAACAGGAAGAAAGGTTTTTCTACTGTTCCTTCCCTTTCAGTGTAAGGTTTGTGCTAGTGGTGTCCAGTTATTACAGTTCTACAGCTGAAGGAGAACATAACATTATCAAACTTTCATGAAGGAGAGAAATAACCAAAATTCTCTCTTTTTTTGGTAGATTTTTTACTGTTTTTGCTTTACTTTTTTCACTTTGACTTTTTTTACTTATTTTTTATTTATATAAATACTTCCAGTATTCTATTGCAAGGAAAGTCTGCTTCAAAAGTCAATACATAAATCTTTGATTCTTCTTTATTTATACTCATTTTAATATACTGTCACTCAAATAGTTTCAAGAGGATTGACCTTCATGCTGTTGTATACTATACGAAAATATCTTCTTACTGAATTCTCCAGTCCTTGCTTTTTTATCAGCTATTATAGCATTACCATCCTGTCATTCTCCTCTGTTTTACATCCTCCCACAAATCTGGAGTGACAAAACAGAACTTCTAGGCCTCCCCAAAATATACACTGAAAAGGAATTTGCAATCTGTATCAGAAATGGAATTTAATTGCTTTTAATTGTGTTGGGCAATTAGTCTCTGCTGACTACATCTACAGCTGTGGTTCACATGTAGGAGCAAAGTAAGAGTAGCTGTTAATGAAAGCAAGACAATACAGCTGTCCAATTAGAACACTTAGTTGAATTTTGTGAGGTCTACTTTGATTTTAGATTTCTCATCTCTTTTGGTCTTGTCTTTAACAGAATTTGTTTTTCAAATGCATTTTAGCTGCCACTCCCAGAACAGTATCACAGCCATCCAGCAGTCTGATCTTGTCAGGTAGATGTGTTTGAACAGAAAAAATAACATAAGTAAGTAATGCATTTCTAGAAAAGAACATTCCTGTCTTCTTGAACAACAGGACAAAATCAAGAATAAAAGAATCAAGGCAAAAAAAAAAGCAAGATTTTTTTTATTATCATCACAAATTTTAAAATTGAAAATTGCAATAAAAATTACATTAGAAAACTAACATCTTTTGCTATCTTACACAAAAAGGGGTCTTATAGCATAAACAATACTAAGTACAGATACATGCTAGTCATTGTTCATATATTCATTTCAGTCTATTGGCTTTTCATTTTAAAACCAGTTTAAATTTCTGGAGGCAAAGCCTATAGTATGTTTTTGCTTTTCCAGAGGCAAACTTTGTTGGTTCTGAAACTCTTCTGCCCTCTGACTCATCAGAGGGTACAGTCAAGTCAGAATTCTGAATGATTCCAACCTAGTGATTCTATGATTCTATGAAGAAATCACTGCCACTGCAGAAATGGAGGTGCATACATGGTCTTTTACTGCAGAAATTAAAGAACAGTAAGAACCACGCACTTAAGCCCTTAATGTTATCAACATTTCCCCCCTTTTGCTTTAACCCAATCAGACCTCAAATTACCACAATCTAAGTCAATGTATCTTTTAACACAACTTTAGATAGATATTATGGGAATATTCTGAATTGAGGTCAAGAAGGCCAAGGCGCAGCGGGAGCTGAACTTGGCAAGGAAAGTGAAGACTAGCAAGATGGGCTTTTACAGGTAGTTCAATCAGAAGAGGAAGGTTAAGGAGAACATACCCCCACTGATGGTTGAAAATGGCGACTTCGTATCATCAGACGAGGAGAAGGCTGAGGTATGTCACAACTTTTTTGCCTCAGTCTTCAATGACAACATATATAAGTCTATGGGACCTGATAAGATGCATCCTGGATTCCTGAGGCAATTGGCCGATGTGGTTGCCAAGCCACTCTCCATGATATCTGAAAAGTCATGGCAGTCAGAGAAGTCCTTGGTGACTGGGAGGAGGGTAACATTGTGCCCATTTTTAAAAAGGATAGAAAAGATGACCTTGGGAACTACCAATCTGTCAGTCTCACCTCTGTGCCTGGGAAGATCATGGAAGAGATCCTCCTAGAAGCTATGCTAAAGTACATGGAGGACATGGAGGTGATTAATGGCAGCCAGCATGGCTTCACCAGGAGCAAGTCCTACCTGACCAACCTAATGGCTTTCTATAGTGGGTTAACAGTGGACATGGCTAAACCAACTGATGTAATCTATCTGGACTTCTGTAAAGCCTTTGACATGCTCACCCACAACATCCTTCTCTCTAAATGGAAAGATATGGATTTGATGGATGGACTGTTTGATGGATAAGAAACTGGTTGGATGGTCATATTCAGAGAGTAGTGGTCAAGGTCTCAAAGTCCAGATGGAGATTCATGACATGTAGTGTCCCCCAAGTATCTGTACAGGGACTAATGCTGTTTAATATCTTCATCAATTATACTGACAGGGTGATTGAGTGCACCCTCAGCAAGTTTGCAGATGACACCAAGCTGAGTGATGCATTTGCCACACTGGAAGGATGGGATGTCATCCAGAGAGACCTGGACAGGGTGGAGAAGTGGACCTGGGAGAACCTCATGAGGTTCAACAAGGCCAAGTCCAAGGTCCTACACCTGGGTCAGGTCAGTCCGCAGTTTCAATAGAGGATTGGGGAAGATGTGATTGAGAGCGATTCTGCAGAGAAGGACTTGAGGGTGCTGGTTGATGAGAAGCTTGACATGAGCCAGCAACGTGTACTCACAGCCCAGAAGGCCAAACATATACTGAACTGCATGAAAAGAAGTGTGGCCAGCAGGTCAAGGGAGGTGATTCTACCTTTCTATTCTGCTCTTGTGAGACCTTATCTGGAGTATTGTGTCCAGTTCTGGAATCCTCAACATAAGAAGGACATGGAGCTGTTGGAATGGATCCAGAGGAGGGCTACAAAGATGATCAGAGGGCTGGAGCACCTCCCATACAAAGACAGGCTGAGAAAGTTGGGGTTGTTCAGCCTGGAGAAGACAAAGCTCCAAGGAGATCTTAATAGCAACCTTCCAGTACCTGAAGGGGGCTTACAAGAAAGCCAGTGAGGGGTTGTTTACAAAGGCTTGTAGTGATAGGACTAGGGACAATGGGTATAAACTGGACAGGAGTAGATTTAGACTAGACATAAGGAAGAATTTCTTCACCATGAGAGTGGTGAGGCACTGGCCTAGGTTACCCAGGGCTGTTGTGGATGCCCCATCCCTGGAATTGTTCAGAGCTGGGTTGGATGTAGCCTAGGGCTGCCTGATTTAGTGGGCTATTCTATGATTCTAGGACCCATACTGTTCTGTGATTCTAGGATTCTATTATCTCAGTGTTAATGTATTCACAAAACTACTTGAAAGTAATAGTGTAAAAATATCTTGACATATGTAGGCATAGTGGGACAAACTGTAAAGAGAAGTAGTTTCTCAGACTGTAGAACTGATACACAGGAATACCAACAATTGCTTTTCCTATACATTTGCAAAAAGAAAAAGTTACTGTTATACAGGCAGGACATACATCTGCTTGCTTTGGAACATCACATAACAGTCAGCTCAGTTTCAGGCTCTGGTTTCTAAGTCTGCTTGTGTCACTTGGAAAAATCTACCAATGTTCTGCATCTCACTGGGTTCAGTTTCTCACCCTGGGTCTTGACCTTGCACTGCTCAAGGGCTGCTGCTGCCACTTTCTGTCTTCCAAGGCCAAATAAACAAGATCAGCTAATGACATTCAGAATTTTCAGTGTGTCTCTGCATTGTTCTCTTCAATACATCTGCTTCCAGCAATGTTTGGTGCAGACAGCAGAACTGCACTCTGTGGTACAAGTGGAGAGTCTATTTCATCAGTCCCTGAGTTGCCTTTTGCCTCTATTGCCCATATGTTTTACTCCTGTGTACCACTTATTAACACACAAGTAGGAACTCCTTGTACAGAACATAAATTGTTGTCTTTATACTATGCTTAGGAGGAAAACTAATTCAATGCATTATTTCTACAGGAACAAAAATAGACAGTAACCTGACAAAACAAATAACTGCATTTCTTAAAATTAATACCCAGGTCCCTGAATAAAGATTTGCAGATGTAATGTATTCTCTTAATATGTGGTCAGTAATTTACCATAGGAGGCCATCAAACCACATAACATCTTCAGTGTTAAAGCACATTTAATTGTTATGAAGACTCTTAAAGAGTGGGTCACGTTAAAAAAAATGCTCACACTTCATAGTCTTCCTTGTGACAGGATTATTAGATGAAAATGAACAGTTTCTTTTTGTGTGGGCCTCCACTGGCATTTTAGCAAATCCACACGTAACAAGCATAAGGTGTACCTACTTGTCAATCAGTCTCACTGTTTTATATTTGTGGACAGATTTCCTATAAAGAGCTTTTGCCAAATGCGAGTACTTAGTTGTTTAATAATTATTGTGACATCAAAGTGAGACGGGCCAGAAAAAAAAATGAGGATATTGCCAAACATAGCCAATACAAAAGAACAGGAAATTTCTCTCCAGCTGCTGTAATGTCCATGCTGTGCATTATTTAACCCATTAGGATATTAAGCCATTAGGAGCATGTCAGTCTTCTTCCAGTGTAATCTATCAATGTGCATAATTGTTTAAGACTTCATTACTTTCTTTATTTCAAGACACAGAAATATTGATATTTTTGATGAACCAGTGGTTCTATTGACATAGCCTACCATTAACTAGGGAGGGCAAAGGGCCATTTCATGACCTTTGGCCCTTACCTGAGAATCTGAATAAGCTAACTAAAGCTATATGCATGTGTGGAGCCATAATAACCACTTTCAGGAAGCTCTGGGCTACTCTCAGTATCTATTTGTATACTGTAAGTTTCTTAATTATTAATACAAGAAGATAAGAGGCTACCTGAAATCCTCTCTAGCCTACTTCCTCAAGAAAAAAAAATAAAATGTGTTCTAAAGTAATAATAATAACAGCCTGGTGGAGATACACAACCTGAAAATATATAGAGTATTCCATCAGGTGTTGATGTTCACACTACTCACCCCAGTGACTGTCAACTCAGGACATCAAGAAAATTGCTAGTGATAATGGAGACAATAAGATATAAGACTTCGTAATGACTGCCCCATGCCTTCCTGTAGACTTGAAATACACAATTAGCAGGTTGAAATGAGTGCTGAAGAAAGTGAGAAGCCTATATATGCTTCCTAGTTTAAGGCAGATATATTTTGCACTGTAAAAACCATATAATGTAGAAATGCATTACAGAAGCCTTGGCAAACAAGTAATATTCACTGAATATCCTAAGTAATCAATAGTAGAATATATTCACATAATTTTAGATCTTAATTTTGCTAGATATAGAGTCAATCAAACACTCCTAAAAGCATCTACCATGTGTGTGGTGCAGTAAGCAACAGCACCATATACTACTACGTGCCCATTAGAAGACAAGACCAAATCTGAGAGAATATTGGAAAAGTCTAGATAGAAATATGTATCTAGCCTTCCTAACCACATATATATAGCAAGCAGAGCAGGACTAAAAAGCCGTCATCCGAATAATGAATGCTTTAATGAATATACAATCGCTTAGAGAGTAAGTCATCTTACCTGAGGGCTTTCTGCAGCTCATTCTACTCATTACCATTTTGCACTGGTTATCTACCTCACTGAGATTCAAAGCTTAGCCCAACCCTGAAAATGCAGTGAAACTAAATGTTGTCTGCATCCTTATGAATTGAGAGCCCCAGAATGCTCAACATTTCACCCACAACCAAGTACCATTATGCTACACTGATTCAGGACTGTCTGAAAACTGGTCAGCCTTTGCCTAGTACCACTGCAACAGAGGTCAGGGCTTTTGGTGACACACTCTCCCCCACTTAGTATCTTGTCTGTCTGCATAAAACTAAGGCTAGAATTAAGAGCCTGAATCCACTTCTGAAAGGTAGACTATACCTTTGGTCACAACCCTAAGCAAAGGTTGGTGTTTAACCATTATGGGAGTGGGAGTCACAGGAGGCACTGTGACCCAGAGACACACCTCAGGAGCAAAACGTATACACCGTTTCCTCATTGCTTCAAGGGGGTAATAATTTACTACTCAGTTAGCAGAGCTGGCCATCATCTTAGGACCTATCTGGTGTAAGGCTTAGACTGTTTCTCCTCTGTGTTTTTTGTAGGCCTCCATGCTCTGAGATGGTTGTGGATGTTGACATGGTAGGTAGCCTGCACAGAGATAGGAAAGAAAGCGTGTATGAGAGCGTCTTTATTCCTCTATTTGTTTGTAAATACCAGATAAGTCCAGATAAGCCACCAGCAAACTGAATCTCTGAATTTATTTAGAAATTCTGACCTCCACAAGACCTGGCACTTTCCTTTTGGTTTTTGGTTCATCTTTTGTATATGAATTAGATTTGCTGCTTCTTTAGAATTCATTTTTTACCTGTTTGTAGGAAAAGGAATAGAAGTTAATATTTACTGGTAGAAAAGGATACTGAGCAAGAAAAGCATTCTTATTCTGCTTGTTTTAATTATTTCATATAAATAACCTTAAAAGTAAGACTTCATATGTTGAACTTCACTTTAATTATATATAAAGATAGCTAAAACAGTTTGTAAAAACCTAGGAAAAGTAGCAAAGAAAGGTTTTATAAGGTTGCACACTCTACTAGAACACATTAAATAGTTTGAATCCCAAAAGTCTTGCTTTAGCTGAGATTTTTTTTCCAATCTTAGTTTGGCATAGCATCTAGCAATTTGCTTTCCCTGTGGTTTTTTTTGTTTGTTTGCTTCCTTGCTTGGTTTTCACTTCGAAAGTAATCAACACATAAAAATTCTTCTGAACAAAGAATGCAATGAAGAAAAAAATTGCTTCAGTTTTACCAAAAATGCAGTGTATGTGTTTCACATTCCTGTGTTATCAAACCTGACTACTTTGCCTTCCATGTTTTTTTTTTTTCAATTTGCTGCAGCCCACATGCATTGCTGTCTTCAGTGTAAAGGATTAAATTTATTCAAAGGAGTGAAAACAGAACTACTTTTTCTATATTTTGTTCCAGGATCAGATTGGATAAAGTTTTAGAGCAATAAGCCTTGCATATAGACAACTATTTCCTATTTTATTGAAGGAAAAGCTGACTTTAAGCTACTCCTTATCAAATTTTTGCTGACTGACATAGTCAAACTAAGCTAAAGAACTGGTTTCTTGGGCTTGTTCCTATTACAGCAGTTTTTTGTTGGAACTCAACATATGCCTCTAGTTTTAGACTTTCTCACTTTCCTGAACTGCCCTCTTTACAAAGTCTGATCATGGCTCCTTTACGAACTTGCAGAATATGTTCCTGGGGAGAATCTGGCCCAAACAAAATGGGATCCAAAATTCTCATTGCTTCTAGACTTCACCACACCACAGATTATATTTAAGGAACATATTTAAACTCCAACTAGTTTCTGAAATTTCTGAATACTAGTCTTGCCCCGTCTAGATATAGTTCCCTCCAAGATGCAAGATGTTGACTTGTTTTTTGCTTGTCTTACACAGTCCTGTAATGCTGGGAAAAAAACCCCACAGCTGAGTGAGCAGGATGTTATTTTATTTTTATTTTCTTACTACAAGCATGTAAATCCTTTCACCATATCAGACTCACTGTGCAACAAGAATTAAAATATGCAAAATAAAGTTTACATGATCTGATAGCACACAATGAACTGATAACCTTAAAAACATGATTCTTCCATTAGGTAAATCATCATATGACTCTTCAAACTCCAAAAAGACAGCGTTTCCTTTATTGATTGGTCATCTTGAGATGAGCAGACGTCAAAATCCCACTTACTATTCTACTGCTTTAATGCTTCTCTCTTATAGAGGAGTATAAGGAAAAACATATTGTCAGGCAATTTGTCTACTTGAGGTTTTTTAAATTTACATAGTATATACTTCTCAATAATAAGTGAAATTCAATATTGGGTGTTCTGAATTGACAGAATTTAGAGCTATGGGAAAGTACATATAGACATGCTTATGGAATATAAGATGATTTTGACTAGAAGCGGTTAGGACAGAGGGAGAAAAAAATGGAATAGAATTATAAATATCAGTTTACATTTTATACTGAACAACTGAACCTAATGTATATATATTACAGAATCACAGA